>CAXKVI010000001.1:9465795-9613295 GCA_964058755.1 Campiglossa producta | reverse complement strand
ATTGACTCACTGTACATTGTACGTACTCACAATTTAGTTACATAGCTACAAATATACTTACAAATATGTACATAGTTTTATATGTTAATACAACTTACAAAATGTCCTTCAACTTTTTGAAAACAATTCTTATCGGCCAAAGCAGAGAATGCGCAGTCAGCATGATACAAACACACATACATACATTATAAGGCTTATACGCATTTTTTTTTGTTCTCTTTAGCATCGCACTCAACTCTCTGAGATTGTTAAATAAAACTATTAAAAATTATCATGTTCTCTACAACACCATACGGTAAAATCCCTCAATATGTTTGTCGCTCGAAAGTACTATGGGCCAGCCAGCCAGCTTTTTCGTCAAAAGATAATTAACACTGAAACACAATGGCAACTTTTAAATTGAAGTAGCCTTGATATAGTATAGCATATCGGATTTTAAGAAAAATAAAATGGCGGATGGAACCCCCGAGCAATTTGCAATGTCATTTTCATGAATGTTTAGTTCAATCTCTGAAAATTGTGCCAGAAAAACGAATGTGCTTCTGGCGTAACAAAAATAATTAAAAACTGAATTTTTAATTTTTTTTTTAATTTTCGTTTTGCCAGAAACATGAATGTATAGCAAAATTGTTACGTATACGCCATGGTTCTGGCAAAATTTATGATTCTGGCAAAATAAAAATTTTAAAAATTTTTAAATTCAGTTTTTAAACATTTTCTTTGCGCCAGAAACATTGTAGCACATTCATGTTTCTGGCACAACGAAAATTTTGAAAAATTTTCTTTGAATATTTTTAAAAGATTAATGTTGTCAATATCGAGGAATTTATGGAATATTAACGTAAAAACTATATCAGTCGAAAGATTAATGAGAATATAACCTGCAAAAACATAATTATGTCAAAAACTAGAATTAAAAATTTTGCGAGAGCAATAAACTTTCAAATACGATTTCACAAAATTTTAATTTTGGCACCTTCATGCTTCTGGGAAGCGAGCGACGATATATAATTTTTATAGAAATAGCTTATTTGATCATTTTTACAACATAATTTTGGGATACATTTTTTTTTTTCTAAGAAATCTAGTTTCATAATACTTCAAGCTACCAAATTGTATTTTCGATTTTCTGACTTCAATGATAATAAAAAAATAATTTTAATTTTTGGAAACTTTTGTAAACTCGAGCTTTTCAAGGATATGCACAAAGGTTGGAATAGATATTTATTTAAAATTTTTCAATTTAGGTCATGCTATTTCCATTTTTTTAATTTTTTTTTTTACACCTAGCCCACAGTACATTCAGCACGCTAAGTACTTTATATGAGTACATGAGCGCGATAGCAGCGACGTCAACAGCGAAAGCGTAACCTATTTACGAGTGTGAACCACTTACATATATGAACATCTATTGTTAATATGTAATCGGTTTACGTAATATAAAATCAACTCACTTCTAACTATAACGATTACAATGCTCGATAATACAAGTTATTTACAAAAAAGCGAGTTGGAAAAAGAGTTAGGTAGTTGCATTCTTCAATACTTTCTAGATGATGTTTTTTTTTTTGTTTCTGATCCATTACAAAAAGAATAGACATTTTGACTTTCCTCGGATTTGTCTCAATGTATCAATTCCTATTTTATGTTCGCTGTAAGCTTCAGAGCATTGCACGCTTTTGTTTACATAGCAAGATACTTTAGTTACACTGCACAACAGCCAAAAATTGCAAGCGTGTTTCTTATCGATTTGTAAAACTTTTGGGTGAAGTCAGATTTTTCGGGTCACCCTAGTTTTTCTCTCCAGAGGGCAAAATTGTTTTACAACTACCCTCTGAGAGAAAACCTAGGGTGACCCGAAAAATCAGACTTCAAATTCGGATTCAACACCCAAAATCTTTAGGAACCGTTGAGCATCCCGATAGGTCTTTCAAAAACTTCAATTTTGTTGTACAGTGTTATTTGCCCTTAACTTTTACATGCGAAAAGGTGAATCACCTTTCAACGCTTGCTAAAACCTAAAAAAAAATTTGAAATCTATTTACACAATTGGGAACTCAAATGTTGTTGTTGTCAAATCGACATACGTACATATGTATGTATAACATATGTATTAGCCTACGCACTATTTGATTCGATCATGAGTTCATTGACTTGTAATATGTGAAGGAAAATTACTAAATTTGTTATGTTTAGTTATTTACAAAATTATACATATTATAGCTATTCAATAAAGTAAAGTGACAAAAGTTAATTGAAGAGGTGATATACATATTTTCACAGCAAATAAGCTTGACTATGAAATTTTCATCGGTTAATGGTATGCTAACGATTATCCACCAAATAAAAATGTGTGATTGGGAGGTGATTTTATCCAATTGCCAACCTTCATCGTTCTACCGTAATCAGTTTAAAAGTTACGACCAGTCCAATTTTCAAAAATGCCTCCCGAAAAAGGGGGCAACCTACCTTGGCCAGAGAGTAACCGGTATACCATCATTCATCCAAATATCTCAATTTTTACTCAAGTTATGTCAATTTATGTAATATTCGAAATTTTCGATATCGAAAAAGGGGGCGTGGTTATCATCCGATTTCGTCCATTTTCAAACGCAACCTACCTTGGCCAGAATGTAACCTGTATACCAAATTTCATGCAAATGAGTAAATTTTTACTCAAGCTATCGCGTAAACGGACGGACAGACGGACGGACATGTCTGAATCCGAAAAGTTATCTTCTAATTGCTCTGCAGCATCAATACATTGGCATAATGTTTAACAAAAGCCCATAGTAACAGTACTTCAGCATAGATTTTTTGAATATTTGCTTACATGCCCTAAATGAGGTTAAACCGCCCATCCGGCCGGCCGCATAACGTCAACGCTCTAAAGCCACATTACATATTTTATAGAAATAGAGATCCGTATATAAATATATTTTCATATATGCGAAAAGCCGCACATACAAGCGTATTTGTCTAACGATATGCCTTATGTGCTATTTAATCGTAAATGTTACATACTCATTTGCTCAAATCCATCATCATGCCAATATGTATTAGGGATGCTGCGAATAATAGCATTTGAAATAATAGCTCTGATTCCTTAATTTTCTGACTAAATTTAGTAGAACTGCCAAGATCAGAAAATCCACTCTCAGTGCGAGAGCAACACCAAAAGTACGGCATCGCAAAAATTGTAGAACTGTCAAACTTGATCGCTTGACAGTTCAACAACAAGTAGTCAGAACTTACCAGCAAAAAATCTGCTGACTAAATCTTGCAACTCTCTGACTGGAGAGAGCCCAATTTTCTGCTCTTACTAGTCAGAAAAGTGGCGTACGGGATCACTTTCCTGTAGTTCGTGACTGTTTCTGACTATTTCTGACTGTCAAATTGGTGTAAGGGATCAGAGATAATATAAACAAAAAAAATTGCGTTGAACACAAAGCTATTTGCCAAAAAAAAAAGAACATGATTTGTAATATATCAACATTTTTTTAATCGTTTCTCAAACCTTATTTTCCAAATTCGCAACATCCCTAACATTTATACTCTGTAATAAATTCAAAAAAGAAATATGTTTAACAACAACAATAATGAAAAGTGTAATAATACTATTTATAAAAATAAAGGCATAACAACAATGTTAATTGTCTCCGCGTGATTGAGTTCTACATATGAATATCTACTGTGCTTAACTGTCAGTTCTCTCTCAGCGCCTATACTCTTTAGTGTTGCCGATCAAGCCAAACAAAATGTCCAAAAAAAATACAAAGAAAATACCAAAAATTAATGAAGGAAAAACCACATTTGAAAACAACTCTCACCCAAGTCACGGTGAGGGACTTCATCTATTTGGGAACCAGCATTAACACCGAAAATAATATCAGTCTCGAAATCCAAGGAGAATCACTCTTGCCAACAAGTGTTACTTTGGATTAAGTAGGCAATTGAGAAGTAAAGTCCTCTCTCGACAAACAAAGATCACGCTCTATAAGTCTCTCATCACAACAGTCCTGATGTACGGCTAGGAATCATGGACAGTGTCAAGAGAAGATGAGACGCCCCTTGGAGTATTTGAAAGAAAAATTCTCCGGAAGAATTATGGTCCTTCCCGTGATGCCAACGGCGACTTTCGAGGAAATTTAACGATGAACTGTACGAGCTTTACGCAGACGTGACCATAGTTCAGCGAATTAAAGGCCAAAGCCTCCGCTGGCTGGGTCATGTTATGCAAATGGACAACCAAGCTTCAGCACCGAAGGTTTTCCTATCGGCACCCGAATTCGGCAGCAGGGAAATGGGGAGACCTCGACTGAGATGGAAACAACAACTTGAACTACCTTGGGGTTTCCAATTGGCGTCAGTTATCGCTAAAAAGGAATGACTGGCGTGCTTTGATACGAGACGGTTAAAATCGCCTAGGCGGTGAAGCGTCAATAAATGACGCAAGCCAAGATTAGTAGTAAGATTATATAACAGGGCCGGTCTCTACTCTCTAAAATTAGATCACGCCTCCACAGAGGCTTTTAGAAACATAGCAAGAATCAAAAAAAATTTCATAAATTTTAGTGTTTCAAGGTGCATTCCTGAAAAATATAGGGGTTTTCGGAACAACTTTGTTTTACTGGTTTCCATATATATGGGTCCTTTTGTATGATCACTTCAATGCCGTGTCAGGATCACGTCGTAATCACTGTTAAACTGTTTTTGTTATCAATTCGTAGTTTTCTCATGATGATTTCAGAATCTTTTCGAGATAATTTTCGACCAGTGTCGGCCCCATTTACTGATCTCCTTCCGAATTCTCAAAATAATGACGAAATTACTTCGAAAATGTCCCGAGTTGCAGCAGTCAAAATTACTGCAACGTTACAGACTGTATTTGCTGAGTGGCCATCAGTCGCAATGAACATTTAACCACTTTCCTGTCCAATGAATCATATGTGACTCACGAGAGCGTTTTGAAGTAAGTTCATGAGTCACATGTGACTAATTTCTCTATGCAATAATGTGTGGGACATTCTCAAACAAAGATCATTTTCTCTGAAATTAAATAACTGTTAACAATTTAAAACAAAGTGTCAAAATTCTCAAATTCGCATCGTTATGGCAACCCCCAACCTATATCTCTTTGCAATTCTAACATGCTAGATTGTATGTAGGCGTAAGCACAAAATATAAAACAAAAATATTATGTATGTATGTGAGTAAATCACACTCAACAGCTGCCCATAAAGAATGAAGGAGAAATAACAAAATAAACAAAACGTCAAAGAACTTTTTCGCAAACTCACAGTTATAGGGCCATACAACCCTGTGCCCCACTACTTAAAGCTCAAACGTCAGCGTTGACAGCTCTGTTAGCGACGCTGGTTGCGTTTGCAGAGAACAGCGCAGCTAAATTAGACATTGGCGGCGCAAATTGTGGCGCTCAATTTAATTATTATTTGGCGCTCTGTGCTTTGATAGAGTAAAAATGCTTGGTTCGGCCTCCGATCGCTGGCACACCGCCTCATGGAGCTTATAATGTACTTATGTAGCTGTTTGTTTTTTTTTTTACGTAGTAATTGAATTATGTTTTTTTTCTGTGATATTGTTGAGTTTTTATCTCATGGATTTTTGAGTGCTTGCTTAGTTGTATTTTTTTTTTTGTACTTGAAATATTTTTTCTCAATTTTGTTATTTAACTTTTATTTATTTTTTGTCCATATTTTCTGGAAAAAAATAGTTACTTCGAAATGTTGAAAGGTTTTTTGGAAATCCACTTTTACTTTCATTACCAGTGTTGAATGAATTTAATTCAACTAAAAACTGAGTGATAGTGGATTTTCTTCTTTCATTATCGCTGACAATTTTGTTTTATTGAAAGCATCCTCAGGACTACTAGAGCTTCCCCCTCATTTTCTCTACAATTATTTTTAATGGATCTTTTTCCTCCTCACCAATCAGTTTTATATATTGGGAGTGGGTGGTCTTGGGGTTGAAGCTTACAAAAGTAACCTTAAACTAAAAAAAACAAAAAAAAACAAAAAAAAAAAAAAAAAAAATTAAGTGATGATGGAAATCAAGTTCCACTCAAAACTCAAATGTTAGTGAATTAGCTGTCAGCGTTTGCTACCCCACCCTAGTCCAGGCTTTCTTACTTATTTAAATTCATTCAATTCTCTTCTTAGAATTTCTTATATATTTTTCCATAATTCTCACTAACAATAAAAATCGCCAACAGCGTTTTCACACTCATTTTTTTTTTGTTGCTCATCAACATTCCATCAGACTTTCGCTTTCGTTTGTCGCTTCGATCGGACGTTTCTGGATGTGGTTGACGTCAAAATCGCCGGCGTATAAAATGATTACATCTATGTATATTGAATCAAAAGCCGAGTGTATTTATTGTTTTGATTTTTTTTATTTTTTTTTTTTTTTTTTTGTTATTCACGCTACATATTGATTGTTCTCTTTTTTGTTTTGTATTGATTTTCTAGCTCGTAAGCCGTGGAATTGCTAATCAGAATCTTTTATTTATTATTTATTTTTATACAATTTTAATTTGTCTATGTTGTTGTTGCTGTTGTTTGGCCAGACTATTACCTCATAATCATTTTATTCGTTATCGCATTTGTGTGAAAGTGTTTTGGCTGCATATATAGATTGTATATATAGGTAATATTTTTATTCGTAGTAGTAGTAAATAAATATTATAGAGATAGGGAACACTCTCGCTGGTCTAGATTTTTGCTTTGAGTTCTTATGTAATCTTTGGTAAGTCTAGGCTCTTTTGAAAGATAGGTCAAGTATGCAGATATGAATTTTTTACCTCAGACCAATCAAAATATGATAGACGATTTAGATTATTGTTCCGATGTTTCCAGGAGATCGAGTGGAGCATTGCTTGTAACTCTGCTTAGCTCCCTCCCACCCAAATTTATCTCCAAAAAAAAAACATTGTACATATCGTTATTTCGCGTGAGAAAATATTTTATTTTATTTTTTTGCTGTTTTTTTTATTGTTAGATCTTTTTGTTCTTTTTTTTCTTTTATTCTTTTTTATTGAGTTTTATTTTTGTATAGTATTTTATTTTCTATTCTATTCTATATAATTTTTTTTTGTTTTCCTTTATTTTTTTATTTTTTTTATTTTATTTTTTTATTGTATTTTATCTATTTTTTTTATTTTATTCCTTTTTTACTATGTTTCATTTTTTTATAATGTTTTATTTTTTTTTTTTCTTTTATTTTTTTTTGTTTTTTTCTTTGTTTTTTCTTTTTTTAATTTTTTTTTTTTTTTTTTTCTATTCTATTCTATTTCATTTATTTTTGTTTTCTATTATTATACCTTTCATGAAGATGAAATGAACTTTGGTCCGATGTTTGTAAGTATGAGAAGAAGAAGAGATGGACCCATCAATAAGTATGCCGAAATAATCAGTATGACGAGATGATTTGATTTAGCCATGTTCGTCTGTCTGTCTGTCGGTTTGAACGCAAACTAGTCCCTCAGTTTTTGAAATATTTGGCTGAAATTTGGTATGCGGCCACCATTTTCTAATATAGAAATCATTTGTCGGAACCAACAAGATCGAAACGATATTACATATAGGTCCCATACAATCGATTGTTCCGATAAACGGATTTTGGGCCATTACTCCTGTAATTAAATAGTTAGGAACGTGCAAATTCGTGAGTATTGCTATTTTTATATGTATGTGCAATGTCGACGTCGAAAATCATTGGGATGGGATAAATATTTCACATAGCCCCCATACAATCGATTGTTCCGATAAACGGATTTTAGTAGATAACTCCTGTAATTAGATAGGTAGGAACGTGAAATTTCGTAACTTTTGCTATTTTAGAATGTGGAATATCGATGTTAAAAATCAATGAGATTGGACCAATATAACCAATAGTTCATATAATTTCGGTATGAGCTTAAATTAGATTGACCCAGGCTCTACTGGGCATCCAACAGTGAAAATCATGACGCTTATTTATGAAAGGTATATGGCGTTCGGCACTATCGAAGACAGCTTTGCTCACTTGTTTTTTTTTTTTTTTTTTTTGTTTTTTTTTTTTTACTTTTTATTCATTTAATTTTTTTTTTATTTTACTTTATTTTATTTTTTTATTATTTTACTTTATTTTATTTTTTTATTATTTTCATTTCGTTTTATTTCAATTGATTTTAAATTATTTTATTTAATTTACTCAGATCGCCATAAAAATAGTATATTCTTACAACTTTTCTATTTATATACCTAATACTGATTTCAACTTTTTTTTAATCATCAAATTTCGTTTTTCCAATTTCCACAGATACAATACTGACCAAGGAGCTATGGACCAGCAATTCTGTCTACGCTGGAACAATCACCCGACAAACTTGACTGGTGTGCTCACCTCGTTATTGCAGCGGGAGGCACTTTGCGATGTGACGTTGGCATGTGACGGGGAAACAGTGAAGGTAAATTTTTAAAATTGTTTTTGAAATTGTAACCGAAAAAAATAATCATGGTTATTTTCCTTGCATACCTACAGGCGCATCAAACAATTTTGTCAGCATGCAGCCCATATTTCGAAACAATTTTCCTGCAAAATCGCCATCCACATCCTATCATCTATTTAAAAGATGTCAGATACTCAGAAATACGCTCCCTGCTCGACTTTATGTACAAAGGCGAAGTCAATGTCGGACAGAGTTCGCTGCCGATGTTCCTCAAAACAGCCGAGAGTCTACAGGTATGTACCTGAAAAAAAAAACACAATTTCACTGTTTCGATACAAGTTTCCTAATATCAATTTTTAATGCAGGTACGAGGTCTTACAGACAACAACAACCTCAACTACCGTGCAGACCATCGCGACTCGCCAATACCCTCGCCCACCGCACGCACACCCTACACAAGCAGCAGCGGTGGTGGTCTTGTTGGCGGCAGCGCTAGTGAATGTGAACGCGATCGTGGCCGTGCTGTCGAACGTGACCTACGCAATGAAATGCATTCACATCGCAGCAGCAGCAGTTTAAGTGAACGTAATGTTGCCGCCGCCGCCGCTGCAGCCACAGCTAGTGTTGGTGCCAGCCTACAATCCGCCGCAGCAGCTTTGGGCTTAGGCGAACGTTCACCTATAACAGCGGCCGCAATGGCTGCTGCCGTAGCAGCTGCAGCAACACGTAGCGCTAGTGCTGATGCGCTTGGCAGCAATGCAACGAATACAGGCTGCGGTAGCGTTAGTGCCGCCAGTGGTAATGGTGGTTTGTTGAATAGTCGCAGTAGTGAGACGAATAGTGAACGCGGTAGAGGTTGTGGTGGTGAAGGTGGTGGTATTGCAGGCAATGGAGGTAGCAGCAGTGGTGGTGGTAGTAGCAGCATTGAGCGCGATCGCGCCGATAGTCGTGATGAACTAATGCAGCTAGACTATAGTAACAAGGATAATAGAGATCGTGATAGAGAGATGTCCACAACACCAGTGGATCATTTAGGTAGTAATAAGCGAAGACGTAAGAACTCATCCAACTGTGATAATTCGTTGACCTCGACACATAATGCAAATGTACAGGACAGGCACTACACTCAGGATTCTCAGGTAAGAGCGCATTAGCAATAATGGAAAGTTTCATACATTTCCAATCAGATCTATATTTTTTTCTTAATCTTAAATCCAATAAAACGGATTTGAGTGGAAATATAAGTGTGTTTCACCACTAATATTCATCTTTAATTGCAGGCATCCTCACGCAGCAATTTCAAATCGAGTCCCGTACCAAAAACTGGCAGCACATCCGAATCGGAGGATGCGATTGGCGCTGGTGTTGGTGTTGATCGACGCGATTCACCACTCTCTGCCAGTCAAATGAGTGGTGGCGGCGGTCTTGGTAGTGTTGGTGGCGCTAGTATTAGTGCAATTCCCAGTAGTATTGGTCTCAGTCAAGCGCTTAGTATTAAACAAGAATTAATTGAAGCACAACAACAGCAACAACAAATGCAACAACACCAACGTGAGACTCATGTACCTTTGCCAACTGATTACTTGCCGGTAAGTTTTATTTAAGATTCAAGTTTGTTTTAAGAATAAATATAAAAAAAAATTTCAATAAATAACACATAATAGACAGTTATTGAAGGATCTGTAGATTAGGATGTACTTAACATTTATCTGTTATTTATTTGTGTGCATTGTCTTATAAAAAAAAATTTATTTTAGAAAATCTTTAATTAAAATTAAAATTAAAATTAAAATTAAAATTAAAATTAAAATTAAAATTAAAATTAAAATTAAAATTAAAATTAAAATTAAAATTAAAATTAAAATTAAAATTAAAATTAAAATTAAAATTAAAATTAAAATTAAAATTAAAATTAAAATTAAAATTAAAATTAAAATTAAAATTAAACTTAAAATTAAAATTAAAATTAAATTAAAATTAAAATTAAAATTAAAATTAAAATTAAAATTAAAATTAAAATTAAAATTAAAATTAAAATTAAAATTAAAATTAAAATTAAAATTAAAATTAAAATTAAAATTAAAATTAAAATTAAAATTAAAATTAAAATTAAAATTAAAATTAAAATTAAAATTAAAATTAAAATTAAAATTAAAATTAAAATTAAAATTAAAATTAAAATTAAAATTAAAATTAAAATTAAAATTAAAATTAAAATTAAAATTAAAATTAAAATTAAAAATAAAATTAAAATTAAAATTAAAATTAAAATTAAAATTAAAATTAAAATTAAAATTAAAATTAAAATTAAAATAAAATAAAATTAAAATTAAAATTAAAATTATAATAAATAAATAAAATATGTATATTAAAATAAAAAAAATATAAATAAATAAAGAAAATAAAGTAAGTAAAAAAATATAAATTAGGAAGAGCTAAAAAAAGTTGAATCAAATAAAATGTCGACATGTTTACAAAGTTTTAGCACTTTGTCAGCTTTAAAATTATATTCTTTAGCTATTTTATGTGTATCAGTTTTTAAGCGGATAGGACAGGTTTTTATTATTTTACATAGCTACATTCAAACATACATACATACATATGTGTTATTTAGATTGATTGTTAAGGTTTTTTCTTTGGACCGGTACGATGGTTCCATTCATTAAATACTTACAAGCACATATCTATTAAAAATAAGAAATAAAGACCTAAAAAATTTGTTTTTTTAGTTATAAAACAAAAATGTATGAGGAAAAATTATATTAATTTTATTGGTATACAACAAAGAAAATGCTTCAAAGAATGTGCTGTCACAACTTAAGAAAATGTGGAAACTATCCCCAAACAAAAAAAGGATGAAGGATTTAGGTTCTTGCTTTATTTAATTTACTTAGTTATTAATTTAAACGCTAACCCTTTTAGTTGTTTACTTATGTACATTACAAACCTACTCGTATATAAGCATCGGCCGAGAAAAAGAAAAAATCTGAACAACTATGCTTTTTTGGTGAATGCTATTCTATGCCATAAAACTCTTGCTAACATGCCTTTTTTGTAGCTTCCTACATAATAATCCTCTATAATATCTTCCGCTCCCTTTAAATGCTATTTGTCTCCTTGTTTTGCTTACTCGTATGCATGGTACGCACGAAATACGATACACTAGACACACACACACACACACACAAAAGCAAATACGAAATCCTTCCTCCTTTCACTTATTTGTTTGAAATGTGTTTTCCTCTCTTTTCTTAAGTTGTTAAGTTGTTTTTTGTAATTTTCGTTTCTTCCTTTTAATTTTATAAATCAATGCATTCGCGCTCTCTGCACATGCGCGCTGCAGGATAAGCGCACTACGCAACGCGGCAAGTCACCTGAGCGTCAGCGTCGTGTTTCTACACAGCCACCAGCGTCCTTGTCTATAACTACGTCACAACTGCAACATGCCTGCCAACAAATTGAGTTCCTAAAGCAGCAGGGAGAGCGTGAACAGCAACAGCAACAACAAAGTATGCTCTTTCAGCAAGCCGTGCATGCGCAATTGCAGAACATACAACAACAACAACAACAGCAGCAGAAACAACAACAACAAGAACAGCGTGAGAAGCAGCAACAAGTCGAAAACCCTCAAAATAAGCCTGCTTGGTTTACACCACAGGCTCCTGCGCAACTCACAACCTCCTCACAATCTGCCGCACAGCGCCTAGCCAACGATCTTGAGCTCGCACAAACCACAGCTACTGCGACTACGACCATACAGCGTCTACTACAACAACAACAGCATTTCTTGCTCTCAAGCGCTGACAATTTTCAGCGCCCTCTCACGCCAGCAGCAGCATACGATAACAACAACAAACAATTCACCACCCAAACCGGTGGTAGCGCAGCAAGTGCCACGCCCACAACGGGCGCTGGTAGCAATTTACGCAAAAGTGGTCGTTTCCGCTCAAATTGGCTCTTTCAATTCGATTGGTTGCAATACGATGAGGTTGCCAATACAATGTTTTGTAAATTTTGTCGCAAATGGTCTAATGATATACCCGATATACGTACCTCATTTGTGGAGGGTAATTCCAATTTTCGTCTAGAGATTGTCAATCATCATAATAAATGTAAATCGCATCGTTTATGTTATGAACGAGAATTAGTCGAGGTTGATAAATTGCAAATGCGCAGCAAAGAGTGCGGTGACGCAAGTGCGGGCAGTGTTGAAAGTAGTCAAGCTGTAGCAGGTGTTGGCGCGATTTTGCGTGAGTCGATGACGTCGAGACCGAATAAAACTCCCGAAGTGATAACGATCAATGTGGGTGAGGATAGCACGTGAAGTAGGCTGCAGTTATGACGCACAGTGTATTTTAACTTCGAACACAACTTGAAGACACGTCTTTTTTATGGCAACAAATTGTTCAGATCTCGCGCTGTATAGTTATTTTAGTATTACTTCTTATTTCAAGTTTTTCGTTTAATTTTTAAGAATTTTGAAATAATTTTTTTTTTCTTTCTTCTAATTAAAATGTGAACTGCAAGCACAAGTTAGTTACTAAGTTTGAAGCATTTTCTTTGTTATGTTGAATACCTAAAGGAAGGATTATAATTTAAATAAATTGCTAAAAAGTTTACCAAAAAAATTTTAAATATTTTAATAAAAAACTTTTAAAAAAAAGTTAGGTGGACACCCTGTAAAAACATTTTTAGTGGCAACACCTCATTACGAAGGCTTGAAATGTAGCATACTTCCAATATTCAGAAGTCATCAAAATGGATCAGGTTTTTTATTGAGATAGTAGCAAAAATTCGAGAAAAAAAGTTAAAATATTTTTTTGAATAAAAAAAAAAAATAAAGCAGTTATGTGGCATCCCTGTAAAACATCTTTAGTGACAAAACCTTATGAGAAAATATGTATTGCAATGCAGCATATTGCCAATATTCAGGCGTCATAACAATAGATGTGGTCGTTTTTGAGATAATACCGATTGTGCAAAAATATAAAGATATCAAGATTAGATGGCAACCCTATGTGTAGAAAACACAAAAAAATTTGCTTATCAAACTTTGAAGTAAAAAAACCGTTCGATTGATTTGCATATTATTTCAATTATCACACTTCATTTTTTTTTTTAAATTGAAATAGGTGGCAACTCTGCGAAAACTTACTTAGTGGCTACACTCCCATGAGAATGCTAAGATTTTAGCAGCTAACTTATGTACAAAGTTTTATAGAAATATGTCTACTCGCTTTCGAAATGTTTCCAGATGCATATATGCAAAAAAATATATTTTAGGATTAGGTGGCAACCCTACCTTGACATATTTACCTATAAAAACGTAGTAGTGTACCTTTTGATTTATAATTAGCCACATTGGCACATCTCATTTGATTTTTAAATATAATGGGATAGTTGGCAACCGTGTAAAAAGATCCCAAGTGGCATCACTAAAACCATTGTGGCAAGTAAGCTGTATACAAAATTTCAGGGAAAATGTACCGAGGTGCTTTTGAGATATCAGCAGATATGCGAAAAAAATAACAGTGATATGATTAAGTGGCAACCCTACTTTAAAATATTTTTATATAAATACATCGTAAAAGAACTCTCGTTTCATGTCCATACTGGTTTGCCTTATATAACTTTTTTTAATAAAATAAGTGGCAACCCTGTAAAAAAATATTGATTATCAACATTCAAGTAGGAGAGCTAAGAGGTATACCTTTTATTTGATATCCAAATTGCCCAATTTCATTTTATATTTAAAAAAAAAAACGTTAGATAGCTGGCAACCTTGTAAGGCCTCCAGGGTGGCAGGGTGGTGAATGCTCAAATTGTAGCATGTAACCCGAATATTTAATTTGTTTGAAATATGTTAAATCGTTTCTGAAAAAATATCGAGCACGCAAAAATATTAGAAGCATATATAAGGTGGCAACCCTAACTGATAACAGTGCCTAAAAAAATTTCGTTTAAATACGTCGTGAAGTAGTTTTGTTTCAATGCGAATATTGCCATATCCCATTTTTAATAAAAAAGTTTAAGTGGCAACCCTTAAATTCAATACCTAGATAAAAAGGTTTGGAAAAAGAGTATTTATATTAATTTTTATGCAAATCTGTTAAAGCACTTCCGAGATATTTTAATAGTAGATATATATAGATGAAAATATACAAAGCTACAAGAATAGATCGTTTATAAGATGATATTTATTGTAGTACTTTTATTCAAAATCTAAAAAAAAATCATTTTAAACTAAAATCTATATTCACCGCACAGCCCGGTGCTCTCAAATTACATCCCGAGGATATGTCGCAATTATTAGCCACACATGGTCTGCAACAGGATAGTCGAGATGATCAGAACGATGGCAAGCAACTAACACTGGACCAATCGGACAATATTGATGGTGAGTACAAAAGTACCAATTATGCTTCCTTGTTTTGTGTTTTTTTTTTCGTTGCTCTTCCACACACTACTACTCTCTCTCTCTCTCTCACTATATATACCCCACTGTTATGGAGCAATTAGTAACGCGCTCGCTCATGTAGTTGAGGCTTTACTGTACTACTATATCCAAAATATTTATATATTATATATATTTATTCACCAAAAAAAAAAAAAAAAATTTCAAACACTTACAATTAGAAAATTATTTTCCCATCCCCCACGCCCCCCATAGAAAATATTATAATTTCCTTAATTTTCAATAACTGGCATATGACATTATTAAGTACAGGCTTTTATATTTTGCGTAAGGAAAACCAAAAAAAAAAAACAAACAAAAAAAAAACAAAAAAAATACAAAAAAAACAACAAAAATACAAAAAAAAAACAACAAAAATACAAAAAAAAAAAACAAGAATACAGAAAAAAACAATAATTGTTTAAAAATTTCATTACAAAATTTACCAGTTGAAACGGTTAACGCTAACGTTACACAAAAACAAAAATATTAGTGCTTTATAAAATATACCGTTAAATATTTTATTGTATGTCAAGCAAGTTAAGGCCTTTAGTTGGTTGTTTTTTTTATATTTTTTATTTGTAGTTATGTATTTTGTAAACTAGCGAAAATTTGGTTTGTATATTTCTGTTTATGATTTCCCTCCTTTTTTAGTTCATAGTGAACCCTTTTTATTATTACTTTTAGTTAGCAATTAATAATATATACTACTTATATATGATATTGGCATATTGTTTGAGATTTTAACTAAACAACTAATATTTGCGCTAAACGTTTACAATTATTAGTATCATAGTTTATAGAGTATTTTAAAATAGTAAAACGATAAACGAAAGTAGATGTAATGCAGAAGAATCTAAGAAATATTGAATATATGTTTTTTTGTGAAGAATCCAAAGTAAAAATTAAAATTAATATTGAATTTAAACTACACAAAACTAAAAAAAAAAGTATCAAAAAAAAGTACAACGAAATCCCTTTCAATGTTAAACAAAACTACCACACCATCAAACAATCTCGCCTTTCTAACTCATTTCATAGCAACCGGAAATTCAAAAATGTTTTCAAATCCTGTGTATGTAACTTCCCCTGAAGGAAGAATTCTTTATCAACGTTCCTATAACTAAGTGCTAAAATTCAAATAAAAAAATTACTTTCTACTCGTTCCTTAACCTTACTTTCCACCATTTGTACTTTCCTTAAACTATCTCATAAACTACTTTTTTACTAAACACTAATAAAACATACGCACAAATATACATACATATTTACTTGAAAAATGTGTTTCGGGCGCGTTTTCTCTCCTGTTCCCTTTAGTTTTCTAGAAATTATTTGTAGAGTTTCTATTTGTAGATATATTGTAGAATACAGGGTGTTCAGAGTATTTTTAATACCTTTTTACTCTATATAATACGCATACAACTAATAATTCTTTTAATTTTTATAAATCGCACGTTCTATTGTAATGGTATTTAAATTAATAAAAAAAGACGTGAGTACCAAGTACTCGTGACGTTTGAAGTGTAAAGGCGTATTTCCTTCGAAAACAAATTTTGTCCCCGAAATAATTCTAAAAAAATCTCAAATTGACCCCAAAATCACCCCCAAGATGATCCCAAAATGACCCCCAAATGAACCCAAAATTACCGTAATATGATCCCTTTCTTCTACTCCCCTTTCTTTCCCTTTTCTACTTTTCTTTTCCTTTTCTACTTTTCTTTCCTTTTCTTCATTCCTTTCTTTACCTAACTTTTCTTTCCTTTCCTTTCCTTTCCTTTCCTTTCCTTTCCTTTCCTTTCCTTTCCTTTCCTTTCCTTTCCTTTCCTTTCCTTTCCTTTCCTTTCCTTTCCTTTCCTTTCCTTTCCTTTCCTTTCCTTTCCTTTCCTTTCCTTTCCTTTCCTTTCCTTTCCTTTCCTTTCCTTTCCTTTCCTTTCCTTTCCTTTCCTTTCCTTTCCTTTCCTTTCCTTTCCATTCCTTTCCTTTCCTTTCTTTCCTTTCCTTTCCTTCCGGCGTCCATGAAAGTCTTTAAATTTAATTTTTATAATGGAGTTCTAAAATTTGCGTTTTCTCAAAAAATTTAAATTTAGAATTACACCTGTTTACAATAGAACGCGCGAAAAGCTTTTAAAGCCCAATAGCCTGTTTCTGTAACTCTTTTCGATCGGCTCGTCCGAAATAGCCGATTTGGCGACATATTCGACGTCATACTCACCTTTTCTATTTCTGAAAGAAATAAAATTTTGTCGATATGTTTTCTCACTTGATTTTTAGGTGGTGAAAAAAATGTGTATAATTATTCGAATAGGTAAGACGACATTAAAATCGAGAATGTTGAGGTATCTTAACGCTTTTGGTGGCCAAAGTTCGTTTTCTTAGAGTAACAAATACATTAGAGCGTCCCAAAAATGTATGGAAAAAAATAAGATTTCGAAATATGCATACTCTCTATAGCGGTGCATACTCTCTATGTGTGCGAAGTTTTATTGTTCTAGGATAATATTTGGCTCATATTTAAAAGAGTTGTTAACAAATCTCCACCTTTGATTTTTTATGAGGACAACAGGATTCTTTGTTTTGATTGATATCTCCAAAACGGAAAGAGATATCGAAATAAATCTTACACTACGTTCAGGCTATCATGAAAACAATGCATTTGATACGCATATAGTAAAATCAATTTCTAGGATATCTCCTCTTTTTGCAGTATTTTTATAAAATTGTCAGAAATTATTGTTATTATTTACAAGGTGGTCTTACACAACACACAATTCAACACCTCTCCTGCTAAACTTTTTACATACTTCAATTGAAATTGAATAAAAATTAAAAATTTACAATTTATTTAGAAAATTGCATATTTGCAGGAATTTTCTATAAAGAAATAGTTAGTTTACCTGGTTTGGTTTAATGCATTGGCAGCAATCTTTTGTAGCCGAGTTGCATAAAATAAAAACATGGTAGTTTAGATGAAACCCCTCATTGGCCTTATAAAATGACACACCAGGAAAATAAGTGATTAACAAAATTTGTAAGCGGTCCTTTTTTGTATATCTGCTACAAAAGATTGCGCTTTTTTTTTTAAATAATTTTTTATATGCATAACTAGAATTCGTAGAGCATGTATGTTTAATTGCATGATCTGCATACGCTGCTACACTTAATTAGTATTATTTTATTAAATTTTTTCTGATTGATTTACACTTTTACTTTGCAATTAGTTAAATAAACTATTTTTAAAACAGAATTTTATTTGACTGTACAATAATATTTTTTACGTTTTTATATGAGTTTTTTTTTGCAGTTTTTCCTATCTAAGTTTTATCTCCCACCCATTATGACGAAACATAAAAAAATACAGTTGTCCTTTTAAAATTATCATTTTACCCTAATATTTTACAAAATCAAGTGGAAATACTTTTTTTATCATAATAGCTAACACCATATTCCCATAAATTAACATGACTGAAAAATTTTCCAGAAAGAAAAACAAGTATATATCGTCGCTCGCTTGCCAGAGGCATGAATGTGTCAATTTTCCCATTTCTCTACGATTCACGAAAATCCTGGGTTTCCAAATTTGCAATGCCATTTTCATGCGTGTGTAGTTCAATCTATGAAAATTGTGCCAAAAAAACGAATGTGCTACATGTTTCTGGCGCAACAAAAATGAATAAAAACTGAATTTTTTAATTTTTTTTATTTCGTTTTGCCAGAAACATGAATGTGTAGCAAAATTGTTACATATACGCCATGGTGTCATGCAACACATTCATGTTTCTGGCGCAATGAAAATTTTTAAAAATTTTAAAATTAAATTTTTGAACATTTGCGTCACAAACATGAATGTGCTACATATTCATGTCGCTGGCCCCAAGAAAATTAAAAAAAAAATATTTAAAAGAAATTCTCAAAAGATCAATATGCTGGATCTCGTGGAATTAAAGGAATATTAACATTAAAACTATATCAGTGAAAATAGTATAATGAGAATATAACCTACAAATACATATTTATGTCAAAACCTAAAATTTACAATTTTGCGAGAGGAATAAACTTTCAAATACGATTTCCCAAAATTTTAATTATTGCACGTTCAAGCTTCGGGCAAGCGACCAACGATATTAAAATAATAAAATTTTCCAAAAAAAAACTTATATGCCTACTACTAAAATGTTCCTAATGTCACCCTGGATTAAATATATCTAAGTATAAACCTTGTTACGCTTCACAGAAAAATAAAACTTTTTTGAAATAGACCATATTTTAACAAAGAATTAGAAATATTTTTGTTAGCTGTTTCAATATTTAAGAGCGAGGAACAAAAAGGAAGATTAATTTTCCATTAAAATTCTCAATATTTTGAATTATTTTCTCGCGGGACCAGTTCGGAAACATAGTAGTACGTATTTATCGCGCAAATTTTGTGGACTTTTGACCAGTCGAATAATTTTTATCAAATTATTCTCTTGAGTTTTTAGCGAAAACAAGTTGAAAAATGCTACAAACTAAGATGATTGCAATTTCGATCTTGTTGAAGAATCTTGTCGAACCGCTTTTGTATTGTTGCTTAGAAAATTTTCCTCACCTTTACCGGTCATCGAACCCAAGGAGATTTAGGAATTTCTAAACCACAGTGTGTAACCATTACGGTTTGACAAGATCCTTCAACAAGATCGAAATTGCCATTATCGTATTTGGTATTATTTGTAGCACTTTTCGACATGTTTTCGCCAAAAACTCAAAAGAGTAATTTTATTTTGATGATTTTGATTTGAATTCGGATGGACAAAAGTCCACACAATTTTCAAAGTTCTTATTTAGTTTTCAATAAAATATCTTTATATTTTTTTTTTTGCATTGAGCCCGTAAGTTAAAGTTAAAGCTTAAAATGTCGAATTGGCAACCCCGATCACTCACTAATTTATCCTTTTAAACAGTAGACTGATGAATGGTAAAAACGAATTCCGGTTATAACGGAAATTTGTTTACAGGCCATAATTGGTAAATATTTGGAAAACCTAGGCAATGATTGCGTGCTGGCTTAGTGTGTGAGCTAAGTATATGAACAGTTTCGACCTAAACTCAAACAAATGTTACGACTACATAACTAAAATTAATAAATTAAATATGTGAAACTAACAGAAGAACATTGTAATACATAGAACTTCAGAACATTACAAATATAAGCAAGGGTATATGTCCGGGTTTCTCGCAAAACTTAATTTTTTTTTTTTTTTGTTCTTTTGTTTTTATTTGCTTCGAATATTTTTGAAATCATGATAATTTTCCTTTCAGCTTTTCTTCCCTATTATATACCCATTACTATCAGTTATTCGAGTTTAATCCACCAAACCACTCTCGCTCGTGCTACAATTGGACTCTAATGAAGTTTCGAAACCACTTTATCCCACATTATAGTTTTGAGGAGCCACTGTTTTCCACACATGCTTCAAATTATTAATACATATATCGTAACTTTGTTTTGTTAAACCTATATATATTTTTACATGAGTTTTATTAGCTTTAAAGCTTTATTTGATTTAAATATAGTTTAATTTAGTTATAGTTTTGTAAACACTTATTTAAGCTTGAATTCATTGCATATACATATATTTTGTTAATGTGCTGATTTGAACATAATAGTGTAAAAAAATAATATAAATTTTGTTATCTACATACATACATATCAAACATTAGCTATATATTATCAATAATATATATTTTTCATACCCAAATGTAGCTGATAGTCTTTAAATTTTATAATCCAAACATACATACATAACATAGCTAAAAAATGAGGTTATATTTAATTCTCAGTTCACAAAATATGAATCTTTTTAACAAATTGACTGAAGATGGGAATAAAACGTGGAATATAATTGTATAAGAATATTCAAAATTATCCCCATCTACTTCGAGAATGTCCATCTGACAAACTTTCTTAACGGTGATATTCGTCGCTCTGGACCATATCCAGAATCCCGGGACTGACACTCCTAAACCGACACCGTTACTCCACTTCGAACCATTTAGATGAACTGATAAAGGCCAGTAACTCATTTATATCTACCTCCGCGATCTGGCGTAGGCTTTCAAGGAAGGGAACTCCCAAAAAGCGCGTTCTCGCCTTTGTGTTACCTTCTTGTTATGTTCGCGAGCCGATTCTAACAAAACCTTCTTTATGCATCTCAGATCGATGAAATCTTGTATGCATTCATCAACAATTATCGAGGTACCTGAGTAAGACTGCTAAACTCCCTCTTCGAAGGCATTGTCTAGCGCAAGCTTGTACTGCTTGAATATCTGTTTCAAAGATAGTGTAGAAATTTGCAATCCGTAGAACGATGATTCCTTCTTGCACGGTCTTAAAGTTCTAATATAGGAGTTTCCATAAATTTTCTTATTCGTGGTTTGAAGAGTTAACGCAGCAGATGGACGTCTTTCTAAATTTACTTACTTACTTACTTACTTGAAATAGCCTTTAACCGTCTAGGCGATTTTGGCCGTCCAACACGTTACGCCAGTCGGTTCTTTGTTGAGCCAACTGGCACCGGCGGGCGCCGATAAGAATACCTTCTGGGCTGGAACGTCTACGTTCATTCGCACCACGTATCCTAGCCAGCGAAGCCGCTGGGTTTTAATTCGCTGAACTATGTCGACGTTTGCGTAAAGCTCATACAGCTCATCATTATATCTTCTTCGGTATTCGCCGTCGCCAACTTTGAGGAGTCCATAAATCTTTCGAAGAATTTTTCTAACGAATACTTCCAAAGCCGCCTCATCAGCTGCTGCCAGTGTCCATGCTTCTGCACCATATAACAGGACGGTTAAGATAAGTGACTTCCAATAGAGTAAATTTACTTTGGGAAAAATCGGCAAGTAGCGTGGACCAATTTTCTATATCACCACCCCATAACAACCAAAATACGCTTGGAAATTTTGTCAATTTCTGAAATTCTCGTTCAATTACTTACCTTCTAGTTAATTTCGGCTTCACAATGATTTGACACTATCGGTTTTTAAGTTTACAAATTTCTAATCTAGAGTTTCTTGCATATTACCCTATATCATTTTTTAATTCTGTTAGAAGAAGCTCCCATGACTTATGCTAAAAACATCATCAATCCTCGTCCCTTCTTCTTAAAGAGCTAGACTTTGTGGACAAAAAGAAATTCTTACTTTCACATGTCTTTGGATCGGACATGCATTGATGTCTTAATGCATCAAGTGAGCCCTCATTTTACATTTGCCTCTGCTGGAAAAGATATTATCAAAAATATATCGCGTTCTATCGTGGGACCAGTTTCAGCAACACTCGTTGTGTTAGTTAATTATCATCATCAACTCTCTTCCCTCCATCTTTAAGTGCTAGACTTTGATGGACAAGAAAAAATTTGTTATCTTCACATGTCTTGGTTCGGACATGTCTTGATGTCTTGATGCCGTTGCGGGAAAAGATATTTTCAAAAATATATCGCGTTCTATCGTGGGACCAGTTGCACAACATTCGCTTCATTAGTCAACTTCGAGTCAAAACATTTTTTTAACCTCACACTTTCATAATCCTGAGTTCGTGCTTGGAACAAGCTCCCTAAACTTAAGCTTATATCATCATCAATCTCGCCCGTTTGTTTTATCGGCTTTTTTAAATCATTGAGTAGCTTAAAATCACAGCATATTCTACAACTTTTGTTATCATTAGAAACCTTAAAATTAATTGAATTAGTTGCTTAAGTTTCATTGCCCTCTTCTTCCGCCTGAAATTTGCCCTTATCAAGCCACAATTCCTCGTCAACTAATTTGCGTTTATTTTACGCCTTACCCCACTCCAAGTATGTTTTCCATTTAAATCCATGCCGTGTGTGCATATGTAAGTATGTAGAGTTTTGCTAGCGCAATCAGTGCCTCACACCCACCAAATTATACCCGCGAGTTTGAGCTTTAGTATTCCAATAAATTCCACAAAAAAAAAAAAACCATTTGAAAATTCAGTCATTCAATCCCTAAGCATGAAAGTGACTGGTGACTGCATAATTCCAAAACTGTGATTACAGGTGATGATGGTGCTGGTGGCAATGGTATACGAGATGATGATAATTATGCAAACGATAACGATGTTACGAGAGATAATAATGATGATGATAATGATGATGATGTTGTTGTTCGTAATGGTAATAATAAAATGTTAGATGATGAAAGGTATAGTACAGCGCGCTATGAAACTAATGAGAGTGTCGATAATGAGGTTGGTGGAGGTGTAGCATGTCGGCGCCGCATCGTCTATCATACTCATGGTGCTGCACACACGTCGCAAACGCGTCAACATGCTACTGCTGATAGTGTTGATATGACAAATGAAAATAATGCGCAAGATTTATGCGTTGACGAGGATTTTGATGATTATGATGATAATGATAATGATTGTAATAGCGATTGTGATCATAAGATTTTAGATAATAATTATAATTGTCACTATAAACGTTGCAAGCAAGAGGCTGCAGTTATACGCAACCATCAACAGTCACAACAAAAACAACAACAGACGCACGCTTACGAATACCAACAACAAAAGTTGGTACAACCACAACATTACAGCCAACAACATGCTGCAGAGCTCATGCATGCTGGTCTATCAGGGGTGGCTGCACCACCACCACCTCTCACGTCACATCGCCACTTACATCCTCAAACCGTTATCAATTTGGGACGTTGTGGCAGCACTTTGGATGCGATTTGCTCTGCGGAGGTGGCCGCCGCAGCTGCAGTGGCTGCTTTATCGCCTGCTTCATCCAATGCATCGGCAGCGTCCACAACGCTACTGCAACAACACCAACAATTGGCATATGCGCAACAGCAACAACAACAACACGCCGTTGCAGCAAACTATCAGCACCAACAGCAGCAACATCATCACCACCACCAGCAACAACAACAAGCCTTAGCGGCAGCTGCTAATTTAGTACAACATCATCATCAGCAGCAGCAACAACAACAACAACAACAACAGCAAGAGCATGTGCAACGCCATCATCACGCTCATACTAACGGCAATAGTACTAGTCTACAACTGCAATTGGTTGCCGCAAATGCACACTCGCCCAACAACAACAACACCAACGCAAATGCATCAAGCGCTGCAGCAGCGGCGGCAGCAGCAGCAGCAGCTGCGGCAGCTAATCGTCGCGATCACAACATTGACTATTCAACACTGTTTGTGCAATTGTCCGGCACTCTACCGACGCTTTATCGTTGCGTCAGTTGTAACAAGATCGTATCGAATCGTTGGCATCACGCCAACATTCATCGGCCTCAGAGTCATGAGTGTCCTGTCTGTGGGCAAAAATTTACACGTCGAGACAACATGAAAGCCCATTGTAAAATAAAACATGCCGATATTAAAGATCGTTTCTTCAGTCATTATGTTCATATGTGATCAATTTTATATGTGGTCGAATAATTAATTAACTAAAGCACCTATAAATATTTAATAAATATATATGATGTAGAACTGTATACATATATGACACTCAAATTATAAAAACAGACACAAATTCTTATACTATATAGACACACCAGCATCACACATACCTTGAGGAACTTATAGAGCACACGTTTTCAGAATCACACTTCATTAATTGAAGGAATGTACTTATAAAAAAACTTTTTCCTTAAAGTACTCTAAGTTTTTTTTTTTTAATTAACGTACATATTTTATTATAATCCTGAAAACTCAACATGATAAGGGTTATTGTAGATAGCTCTACGAAAACAAATTTCCCTGTTCTAATCGCCATATACTTAACCTAAAAGTCGACTTATAACAATGCCATAAAGAGGAATGGGATCATTAGTTTTTCAAAATTTCTGAGAATAATCAAAACTTTCTGAAATATAGACGATGATTACAATTTCGATCTTGTTCAAGGATCTTGTCAAACCGCTTTTTATTGTTGCTTTGAAATTTTTCATCACCTTTGCTGCACATCGAATCCATAGAGATTTAGGAATTTCTAAACCGCAGTGTGTAACCATGGTGGTTTGACAAGATCCTTCAACAAGATCGAAATTGCAATTATTATATTTGGTATCTAATCGAAGTCGTTCTCTATGGTAAGCTTCTATTGTGTGGATTTTTGCCAAAACTATAGAGCGATAACTTCCAGATCCAATCTAAACATCATCAATTTTTGATCCCCCTGTGTACTAGAACTCGGAATTAGGGTCAGTAAAATTAATAGATCGTTCGGAAAACGGTTTTCTTAGCAAACCTTAAATTGTTGTCTGTCACAGCAAAGACCTTATTAAGTTGAGCTTACACTGACCACATAACACATTTACATACCTTTCAACATTAAATCAATATATAAAACTAACCATAGTCACAAAAATGTATAAGGTACTTGTAAATTTTTGAAAACAGCAAATCAAACCAAAGAAATTACCAAATATTAGTTCAACACTAATCGAATATATTAAAATAATATATATGCAAGTAACTATGACAACAAAACCCCAATATATATAAGTCATTAAAAAGATAGTAAGTCATTCGTTAGACAATTATTTTACGATCAAAAATAAAACGATTTTAACAAAACAAAGTACGAGTATTAACCCACCCGGGCAATTTTTAGATTCTTTAGTAGACTGTAGTATTGCATATTTACCGTTAGTATTTTTTTTTATTAACTTACCAAGATAAGTAGAAAAAACGCGCGAGAAAAATTTTTGAAGTCATATTTAGTATTTGGTTTTTTTTTTTTTATAATTAGTTACCACCGAAAAGCATAACGAAATGTTACGAATAATTTTTAAGACCTTAAATAATATATTTACGTACTTACATAAATGTAGTATTTTTTTAGCATATATAAAAAAAGTGAAAAAAGTATTATACTAGGAATTCCAAACAAGAAAATAACACATCAAGTAGTATTGTCAACATTAACACTTTTAAGTCCTGCCATTCATACATTTTTTTAGTAAGTTAAATACAAACTAGTTATTTAGTTTAAAATATTAGTAAGAGTTGTTTAAATATTTGTTATTTGTTAATTTACTGAGATTATTATATTATTTAGGGCATGTAGTAAGTTATAGCTTTTTTAGTTTGAAGAAACCAGGGATATCAATTCTTGAACTTGAAGTATTGTCAATTTTCTCTTTTTTAGTTAACGAAAATGTAAGATAGTAACACTGTGGGTTTCTCATCGGTTTCTAAAGTTGTTGGGTGTGCTAAACCCGATTCTATAGTCAGATGTTCAGAACAAGTTGAAAAATGCTACAAACAACAACAACAACGATTATTACAATTTCGATCTTGTTGAAGGATCTTGTCAAACCGCTTTATTATATTATTGCTAAGCAACTTTTCATCACATTTACTGGTCATCGAACCCAAGAAGATTTAGGAATTTCTAAACCGCAGCGTGTAACCATTACGGTTTGACAAAATCCTTCAACAAGATCGAAATTTCTATATTCGTAGTTTGTATGGTTTGCAGCATTTTTCAACTTGTTTTCGCCTAAAACTCAAAAGAATAGTTTGATAAAAATTAGTCGACTGGTCAATAGTACATAAAATTTTCAAAATTCGTAAATATAATAAAACAATAATAACCAAAACTAAATTAAAAAAATTGCTTACAACTTTCGATCTCTTTACAAACCACCCTCACCCTCTGGAGAGAAAACTTAAGGTGACCCGAAAAATCTAACTTCAGATTCGGACTCAGCACATCCTAAAGCTTTAGAAACTATGTAGAAATCCGGTGAGATTTTCAAAAACTTTAATTTTGTTGTACAGTCTAATCAAAAAAAGGTTTCCCCACGAAACGCATTGCAAAATTAAAAGGAGTAATGTTAAATCAAAAGTGAATTCAGAAGTAAAACTAAAAATGTTAACAAAGACAGATTGTGGTTTCAAAATAAACAAACTAAACAACCAAAAAATGGTTCTTCAACTAGTCATATAATAAAGCTTGTATGTAGTTGTACTAAAAGAAAATGTGAAATAAATATTAAAATTTCAATAATAAAACTTGAAAAAAGATGAAAGTATCTAACGTCTGATTTTTTCTGAAAGGAATGGGAAAGGTTTAAAAATCTATTTTTTTTTTCTCATAAGAAAAGCGCGTTAAAGAATTGTTTATGAAATATATTCGATAGGTACACTGAGAAAAATTTTAATAAATCATACAATTTTTATTCTCTTTTATTTTATATTTTGATATACGTTTTCTTAATTTATTATCCAAGTCAACTGCATTTCGAAAACACAATTTAAAAGATGCACAGTGAGAAATCTCTTTTCTTATGCTTTATATATTATATTTGTATTTATTTTGGCGCTATTTTTAATTAGTGGCGAGAAGGTTCAACATTTTTATTTTTTATTTTTTTTTAGAAAATATTTTCGATGGGTACACTGAGAGAAATTTTAATATGCATACAATACATATTTATTTTTTTATATTATATTTGGTTAACGATTTTTTTTTTTTTTTTGCTATAGGTTTTCTTAGTTTTCTGTGTAAGAAAACTGCATTTCGATTTCTTAGGTACACTTAGAGAAAACTCTTAAAATTTTTTTTTTTTATTTTTTTTATACTATTTTTATTTGAATATTTTATTAGTCTTCTTCACACACAAAAAGCCACGCGCAATCATATTCATTTTGAATATTTTTTTATTAAAAGTATCAAACAAAAATTATGTGCATATAAAACAACGCACAACAGGGTTAACGCCTGCAACTAATTTTTATTGTTAAACGCAAAATGGTAAGTCTTTTAATTTTCTGCAAATTTTATGATTCTACTTTCGTTTATTATGAAAATTAAAAACAACAAAAAAAAAGATATGAAAAAATTTCATAATTAACAAAGAATTAACCCTTTCTAGGTTTATGTATCAGAAACAAAACAATCAAAAGGAATAACAAGCAAAATTATCTATTCAAATTATTACCTAAATTTAATACTTTCCAACAAATTAACAAAATAAGTCGTGCATGGGTTAAGATGTTTAATCGCACTATTGAATGATTGTGATTTTTATTACTAAAGCGATTTTTTAATCCTAAAAAATTAATTTTTTATCAAATTTTTTAAAGCATAACTCATTTGAAAGTGTCTAAAAACACATTTATAAGAAAACCTTAACCCTTAATTTTCAACAAAATTTTAAAAAAGTTTTCATATTGCAACATAACATCATCATCCATGCACGCCTTCAAGTGTGTTAAAGAAATTTGTATCCTCCCTCCATTTGTATATTTGTATTACAAAATTTCAAAATCAAGAAAAAAAAAACAGGAATTGGCCGACAAATTTGAAAATTTTTTAGCTAACGTTGAAAAACACTAAAACAACAATAACACAAACTCCCTTTTAAGCAAAAGTCTTTAACTAGACTTTGTGTATGAATAATGTACAAGTGTACTTTTTAGATTTTAAACTTTTCTCTCTCACATACCCATACACATACAAACAAACATTTACCTTCACATATTTATTTTTATATAAAA
This sequence comes from Campiglossa producta, assembly GCA_964058755.1. Classification (NCBI taxonomy): domain Eukaryota; kingdom Metazoa; phylum Arthropoda; class Insecta; order Diptera; family Tephritidae; genus Campiglossa; species Campiglossa producta. Next base: position 9,584,864 of record CAXKVI010000001.1, on the reverse strand, counting down.
TTATATTGCAGGAAGGAGGGGTGTTGAAAATAAACTAACTCAATATCAATTTATAATACCTACATTTACACATATAAATATACAAACTATATACATAAATGCATACATACTATACATTCAAGAACAAAAAAGTTTGTGTAAGTTCGGTAAATCGTTTCAATATACGTCAACTTTCCACCCTATCCAAAAATCAACGAGTTTAAAATTTATTTTTTTGTGACGCCCCTGGTTTAGCGAAACTGTAATCGTCGCCTATACTACTTTATTGTGTACTAAGTTTTTTTTTTTTGTACGAGCAAAAACTCATTGGATATGATTTTCATTAACTACTTTTATCGATTGAGTATCAGCATCCCATCGCTGTACTTTGATATTTTCTATCCTTTCATTTTAGTGGTTTTGACACATTGTCGGTTCAGTGAAAGATCTCGGCTGTCGGTTTATATGGCGATAATTTTTTGAAATATCGGATTTTCACAGGATTTGTATTAGAACCTAACTACCTATATCGGAATTTGCGTTGAAAACATTTTTTTCTTAAAACTTTTTAAAAAAAAAAGTTCATCTTTCGAAAGTTTTTGAATGGGGTTTAAAAATAAAATGTTCTTCAAACGAATTCGGAGCTGAGAACCAGGCCGTAACAGTGTGAACTTCCATTCAGCCGTCAATATTTTTTAAATTAGGGTGATTCAAAAAATATAACGACTTGGCCTTACCCCCCAAAAAGTTAGGTATTGATAAGAAAATAAGCCTTGCAAGAAATTAGCGCTACACACAGAAAAATTTTCATATAAAATCAACACGTTTTAACACTTTTTCAGCTTATTATTTTTCGACACTATCGATCATGTTATATTAACATGAAGCTCTTGTTGCATAACTTCACTTAGTGTTAAATTAACATGACTTCGTGTTAAATTAAGATGATTTCGTGTTAAATTAACGTGATTTCGTGTTAAATTAACATGACTTCGTGTTAAATTAACATAAATTCCTGTTAAATTAACATTAATTCCTTTTAAAACAACACTATCTGTATCATTACCTCATGCAAATTTAACAAATTTAACGCTAATTTTTTGCAAGGCTCATTTTCCCATCGATACCTAACTTTTCAGGGGATAAGACCGAAAAAATATAATTTTTATTTATTTGAATCACCCTATTGTACATACATTGTCATTTTATTTAACAAAAAAAAATTTCCAATCATTCTCAATATCATACATAACAAATTTTCGTAATCATGTATAATAATCATGAACAAACATAGTCATAAAAACTTTGTAGAAATTTGATTAAAAAGCAAAGAAAAGAAAGAAAATTTAAAAAAAAATTTAAAGTGGTTAGCATACACCTATATATTAAAAAAAAAAAATAAGACAATAAAAAGAAAAAAAAAATGTAATTTTGAATAACGAAAACATAAAAAAAAAATATATAGTTATGTAAGTAAATATTTGTAAAGATATGTATGTATTTGTATTGTTACTAAACTTAACAAAGATTCACCGCTTGTAACCGGTATCAAGGCGCACTTTAAAAGCTCACATCAAACATTTTACATCTACACATATTTGTAAATAAACACACATTCATATAATCCTTATAAAAAATGTAATCAAAAGCTAATATATACATCATGCCCAACAACAAATTTGCAAAAAATGTAACAGCAAAGTTCCGTTGACATTTTTGCATTGCTAATGGAATGACATTACCGTTAACACTAATATTTGATTTTTGAATGGCATTTCATTTTCAATATCACTCAAGGTTGTATTTTGAAACTGAATCAAAATTATCATAGAATTTTGAGGGTAATGAAGTTTCATTAACGTGTGGATTCTGAGCCTAACTGAAAATTTTGTACCTAGAAGATTATCTAAACGGATATCGTAACTGTCGGTAAGGTAGTTCATGTAACCGCGATTCTGGCAATAAATGCGCAGAAGTGAATAAAATCAAAATTCAAACGAAATTTCGTGCAAAAAATGTATTATATATGCTGCTGCCACTGTAATAAATATCTCCTTATTTACGAACTTTGAAAATTTTGTGTACTTTTGACTAGTCGAATAATTTTTATCAAATTATTCTTTTGAGTTTTTGGCGAAAACAAGTTGAAAAATGCTACACACAATACCAACTACGATGATTGAAATTTCGATCTTGTCAAACCGCTTTGTATTGTGGCTTAGAAATATTTTCAGTACCTTTATTGATCATAGAATCCAATGAGATTAAGGTTTGGCAAGATCCTTCAACAAGATTGAAATTGAATTATCGTTTACTGATCATCGAACCCAAGGAGATTAAGGTTTGACAAGATCCTTCAACAAGATCGAAATTGCATTTTTCAACTTGTTTTCGCCAAAACTCAAAAGAATAATTTAATAAAAATTATTCGACTAGTCAAAAGTATACAAAATTTTCAAAGTTCGTAAATATAATGACCAATAATAACAAAAACTAAATTATCTCCTTACTTTGTTTACATGATTTTTTGTTGGGTATATACATTCATATATCGACGGCTGAGTGGAATATCACACTATTTCAAAAAATTCCCCACGCCTGAGCTCAAAATTTGTTTGAATAACGCCCTACTTAAAAATTAAGTTCAAGAACACCCCATGTCAGACTCAGTTTGAAAGACGACCTATCTAAATGAAAATCTTGCACTCAGCCGTCTTTATACCTACCTACTTAGTATAAAATTCAAATATAAATGTAATTGACATACATACATACATACATCTATGCACAAAAGGGACCTCTCATGCGCACACAGCTTTTGTAAAAAAAAACCTCCATGACGCACTCATAAAATTAGCAAAATATGTAGTTCTAAGAAAGCGTTCATAAATTACAAATCGTAAAACTTAAAAATTATTGAAATACTTTGAATATTAAATTGGAACTTCATAGATAAATATGTGGACATCAACTCCGATAGTTTTCAAAAAAAAAATCATTTTCTTTTAGGATTATTTTAATTAATTTTCACACTCGTTAGCTATTTAAATTTTCTTACTGTAATTTTTTCGTTTTTAAATTTTTGTTAACTTAAAAAAATAACTTATAGTTACCATAACTTTTTTGTAGATATAATTAATAGTCTTGGTCTTAAAGAGCACACATAGTCAATAAACAATTTTTTTACTGAAACGTGTTTTTATCAAAATTATACTAACAGAGCAGCTTACACAGCTAGGACCAGTGCGGCTGCGGACGCAGTTGAGCTGGCAAAGGTGGACGCCGATGCGCCTGCTGATGTTTAACTCCCAACAAGCGCGGGTACGAAAACCGATATGATGACGTCTGTGGCAGGGGTCGCACGACCTGGACACAGGAAACCAAAGAGAAAAAAGCAACAACTGTGCTTCTAACAGAGGGAACGACCGCGATGTCAGCTACGGGTCGTATCACCTCTGAAGACAACTCTTCCCGTCACCCTGCGCACTTGGATAAAATACGGTCCGCAAGGGTCCTAAAGAAATATGAGTTAGGATCGCGGGAAACGTTGTCACGGAATGCCAGAAGTGTGGTGGCGCAAGCACCTCACTTCTACGTCACAAAGGGAAAGGGGAACTCCCTTCAAACATGAGAGGCCGGACGGGGAGTTAAATCCCATCCGAAGAGGCACACCCACGAGTGGAGTGGTTGCTAAGGTGACTAATGACAGGATTGTCATAGGCATGCTGGGCCAAGGTAATGAACGTTATGATTAACAAAATTTATCAAAAAATCATAATAGAATAACCAGGGGGATTCACCTATAAATTTATATCATTTTAGCCATTTCAGCTACCGATTTTTGTCAGTTGTCGAAATTTTCGATATTCAAAAAGGGGGCTTGTGTTATCGTCCGATTTCGCCTATTTTCAAAAGCAACCAACCTTGGCGCGAGGTAACCTGCATACGAATTTTCATGCAAATATCTCAATTTTTACTCAAGTTATCTCAATTTATGTGATCTTCGAATTTTTCGATATCGAAAAAGGGAGCGTGGATTTCATCCGATTTCACCTTTTTTCAATAGCAATCTACCTTGGCCAGAAAGTAACCTGTATACCAAATTTCATGCAAATATCTCAATTTTTATTCAAGTTATGTCAATTTGTGTGATTTTCGAAATTTTCGAAATCGAAAAAGGGGGCGTGGTTATCATCTGATTTTGCCCATTTTCAATAGCAACCTACCTCGGTCAGAAATTTTATTAAAAATTCTCGGTTTTTACTCAAGTTATGTCAATTTATGTGATTTTCGAAATTTTCGATATAAAAAAAGGGGGCGTGGTTGTCATCCGATTTCGCCCATTTTCATAAACAACCAACCTTGGCCCGAAAGAAGCCTGCATAGCAATTTTCATGCAAATATCTTAATTTTTACTCAAGTTATGTCAATTTATGTGATTTTCGAAATTTTCGATATCGAAAAAGGGGGCGTGGTTTTCATCCGATTTCACCTTTTTTCAATAGTAACCTACCTTGGCCAGAAATTAACCTGTATACCAAATTTCATACAAATATCTCAATTTTTACTCAAGTTATCGTGTACACGAACGGACAGACGGACGGACAGACGAACGAACATGCCTTAATTAACTCCTCTTTCCAAGAATATGTTTAAAACATTTAATTTTCTTAAATTTTTGTCGCAATTTTTAAGATTTTTACATATTAGCAATTACACCAGACCTGTTAAATAGTGATCAAAAATATTAATGATTACTATTTACATTGTGTCGTCCCCAGAAAATTGTTTAAATGATTAATTGTCCGTAGCAGCACCATTTTAATAATTAATATTTACACAATTCTTAAAAAAAATGTATTAATTAATTTTAATTACACGATCAATATCAAAATTTTAGATTATATTCGTTTTCTATTAATGTTGTTTGATTGCATTTTTCGTATGATTATTTGATTAAAGTAAATAAATTTTCTAGTGATCAATGTAATTAACGTAATTAAAAAAAAAATTTTAATTTTATTTAAAAAATGCAAATTGTTAGTTAATTGGTAATTAACAGGTCTGGTTTGCATCAAAAAACAAATTACAAAAACCGACTTCAAAAACAAATGATTTCTTACTATACGCCTGAGTGCATTCTTGTCTAAATGTGTTTGCACAAGTTCTCGAATGTATGTGTGTATGTATGTATGTACGTAAATATATTTGTTACATAAGATGTTCCCAATTAATTGTTTCTAATGTCCAAAATTGCTCGTTTCAACTAAATAAAATTAAACTTTCTTAACACATTGTATATATATTTGTGTATATACCAACGCAGACAATTCCCATCACTCCTCCTTCTGTCTAAATTTAACTTACTTTTCTTTTTTCTATCCTCACCATAATTTCGCTCCCAACTCGCTCTATCTCTAACTAGCACTTTTAACGAATTTTCAAATATTCTTAGTTTTCTTTTTTTTCACATATGTTTTTAATTTTATTTTTATTTTTCGACGCGCGGGTTATGATTTACCATACGACATTTCGTTTCACTTATCCTTCACATATTCAAATAATTATTATTTAAGTATACAACTTATTTTTTCGGATCCAAAACTAAAACTTCTGGAATCATATGCATAAACCAAAAACAACAAAAAAAATCAATTCACACATAAATCAAAATTCAAAATTGATATTGAATCTAAATTATCCTCCTCACCCTCCAATACTGCCCACCGCTGTTGCCCACTATTGTATGTATATTCCACATTCCAATCGGTTACAGGTTCCAAAGCCTGGCATATGCGTCTCACGTTCGAACGTCTGTCCGGCGGCTGTAATTTGCATCGCTGCAAGCTATGCGGCAAGGTCGTCACACACATACGCAATCACTATCACGTCCATTTTCCCGGCCGCTTCGAATGTCCGCTCTGTCGCGCCACATATACGCGCAGCGATAATCTGCGAACGCATTGCAAATTCAAACATCCAATGTATAATCCGGATACGCGCAAATTTGAAAATTTGATGTCAGCGGCAGCAGCAAGCGCTGCAGTGGCGGCACAATCACCCACGGCCACACAAATTGCAGCCGCCTCACAAGCGGCTATGGCAGCGGCGGCGGCTGCGGCGGCTTTTAATGCGGCGCAACAACAACAACAGCACCAGCAACAACAGACGCAACAGCAACGCGAGCGCGAACGTGAGCGCGAACATCAGCAGCAACAGGCGCAGGCGCAAGCGCAGCAACAACAGCTCCAGCACAGTTTAACGCAGCAACTGCAACAGCATGCGCACAATTTAACACAACAGCAACAACAACAAATGTTAAGTATACAACAAAGTGCACAACCCTATCAGGTGCTATCGACGCAGCAACATAATGCGACAACCGAATGATATAGCCAGTATTTGGGCTGGAACTATGGCAACATGTTGAACAGCTCAACGGCATCATCGGCAACAACGTCAGCAACATCAGCCGCCGCCGCCACCGCCGCCGCGAATGCAGGCACAACTACAACAAATCCTTTTCTATGGAATATCGATGAACCTACAAAGGCGCTTGCGTCACAAACACAAACGTCACAAATTCCGTCACACTTAAGAAATTATGCGCATGCGCCAACCTCACATTTACCATTCGATTATTATGCGCGCGCAAGCAATCAAAACTTTGGCGGCGTGCATCCAGCAGTGAGCGCGCGGGAGCGTAATATTGAGTTTTTACGGCGCAGCGAGCAATTAGCTTACGAGCAGCAGCAACAAAAACGCGAGCGCCACCTATTAAGTGCAGATTGCAAAGGCGCGCGCAACAATGACAGCAATACAGGTGATATAAACAAGAGCAAAAATGATTCGTGCGCCCCACAAAACAATACCGAGACAATTTTGCTATGCAACGACGATGACAGCGATGATGATGGTGATGATGAAGTTATTGAGGCAAATATGAAACCAACAGTTTATAATGATGCAGTTGCAAAGTATCTAAACTTTGGTGATGCAGTAAACAAAGAAGTTGAGATAAATGAGATATCCAATGAGAAAAAGGCCAATACGCCAGACACAGACGCCACAGCAGCACCCGCATCAGCTATGATTGTTGAGAAGAAAGAGTATGAAGTGATTGAACAAGGTATCAAAGCTGAGGCAAACGTTTCTTCCAAACTTCCAAACGATATCAATGTAAGCGACAAGGAGCAGGCCACAATGAACAATAAGTGCAATAATGAAGAGGCAATAACAACAAATACAAATACTTTAGCTATAACACCACCATGCGCAGAGAATGAGAGTGAAATTTTTAAAAATATTACCAATAATATTGAGAATGTTACGCAGCATGTGACACAGGTAGCGCTGGAGTAAGTTATTGTAGGATACAGTTAATGCAAAAAGTATAGAACGACACACAAATAAACAACACAAAATTAGAAAATAAAAAGAAAGAAATATGAAAAAGTTAACACAAATAGTTGGTCAGAAATATTTTATTAAAATATTTTGGGTTAAGTTTCCATTGAACGAAACGGTAGGCCAAACCTTCATTGTCAATTAGAACAAATTATATGTAATATACGTTATATGAATACACTGTAAATATATAGGTAACAATCAGAGAAGGGCACAACAAAAACATTTTCTTTTAAAACAAATTTGGTGGAGCCAGTTGCATAAAAAATGCGACTCAGGAGGTGCAAGTTGTGGCTACTAAAAATAAAATTTTTCAAAGGGTTTTTTCAAAAACAAGAAAAAAATATTTGCGAGAATGCTTTAAAATATCAATCGATTAAAAAAGATTTTTTAATTAATCGTTTTTCAGATTAATCAAGTTGTTTAATGTGAAGATTGACGGCTTGTCGATAAAATTTCAATTAGTCAAAATATCATTAAAAGGGTGTTTTTTAATCGATTAAACGATTGATCAAGAATAATTGAATTAATTTGATTATAATCGGGAAATTAATCCTTTGATTTTTTGTTTAATTAGTCATGCAAGTTAAGATTAATAAACACAGTTGATTAATTCATTAATCGCATTTCTTTACTACTTAGTTTGCTAAGTAATTCGGTTTTTTTGATTACAATTCATTTAAAAGTTATTATTGAGGAAATTAATAGTATCGACTAATCGATAATTATTTTCGGTGTAATCTATTTATCAAGTTTGAATCGATGGACCTGACTTGAGAATTAAATCAATTTATTTATAACTAGTTGAAATATGATTAACGCGAAAATAAATCTTTAGATTAAACGATAACATTTTCTGTTTTGATGATTGATTGCTAAAATAGATAAAATAGAAATAAATCTTTAGATTAATCGATAACTATTTTCTGTTTTGATGATTGATTGCTAAAATAGGGACTTTTTTCTATGAATTATAGTAACAAAATATGCATTCATTCATCTCCCATTTATAATTAATTGAAATATGATTATCGGGTAAATAAATCTTTCGAGTAATCGTTAACTATTTTCTGTCAAATGATTGAACGCTAAAATGGAAACTTTTTCCAATGAATTATAGTCACAAAAATGCATTCATTCGTCTCCCATTTATGATTATTTGAACTATGATTATCGGGAAAATTAATCTTTCGATTAATCGATATATATTTTCTCTCAAATGATTGAACGCTTAAATTGAGACTTTTTCCAATAAATTATAGTCACAAAAATTCATTCATTCGTCTCGATAGTGATTCAAATAATTAATTGAAATATGATTATCGGGAAAATAAATCTTTCGATTATTCGATAACTATTTTCTGTCAAATCATTGAACGCTAAAATTGAAACTATTTCCAGTGAATTATAGTCACAAAAAATGCACTCATTCGTCTCCCATTTATAATGAATTGAAAGATGATTATAGGGAAAATTAATCTTTCGATTAATCGATAACTATTTTCTGTTTTGATGATTGATCGCTAAAATAGAGATTATACTCAGCAATACTTCGGTTCCCGTGCGCTAAAATGACCTCTAAACTATAATTTGGGCATCTTATAGTTCATCGGTAAAAACAAACTTCAATTCTATACATCGCTACTTGAGTGATGTTAGAACAAACATACAGACAAATAGTCACAAATTCTAAAAACTGTCGCTTCTATGAAAGTGGGTGTCAAAAATCTAAGCTGTTCGTCGCCCAACAGATCTATTTGAAAAACCCACATTCTAATCGGCCTCAAAATAGGACGGCTAGAACTATTTACGAAGTTTCTGACGGTATTATTCCCATGAACTCCCTTTATGAGCTCTCTGTACTTGTTTGGTTCTTTCTAGAACGAAAATTGTTATGGAATCTTTGTTGTGTTCGACTGTAGCTAGTATTAAACTAGAATTGGGAATTTTAGTTCATTAAAGTGATCAAAGATTGCGATCTAGCTCACCAAAATGAACTAGTTCATGTAGCTCTTGTTTAGTTCATTTAATACAATAATTTTAACCTGTCCCTTATACTACATTCACACTGCACAAAATTTGGCCCATTTGACATGAGTCGTTTCGAACCCGTTTACACTGGCAAATTTGCATTCGGTTTCACCTTCCCTGCGAGTTCATGAACTATCCAAGTCTATATTAAACATAACCTTCTACTACTCAACAAAATATGGGCATCGTGTTACAGCAATATTAAAAAAAAAACACCACATTTACATACATACACAAAAAGGTTTCAGATTCAGTGTATCGATTAGCATTAAGTCTGTATTGAAAGAATTTAAACGTAATTTCTATGTAACAAGAAAAAAAATCATAAAAGAAAAATATACACTAAAAGAAACGATAAATAATTATATTTCTTGAAATATCTTAATGTTATTTGTGTGTTAGAAATAAAACGTTTATACTAAAGCACCAACAAATGAGTGTAAGGTTTCCGAAGAAATTTTGAATACCTAAAACATGTTATCAAAGAAACACTTAAGCCGAAAGAACATAATGATTAAAATCAAACAAATGATCAAAAGTTGTATTAGTTGCCAAATAAATTTTAATATCTAATACATAATCACTAAAATTGGAACAAATATTGTAGAAAAAAAAAGAACAAAAAAAGTATTAATTGAGAGGTGTAAAAATTAACTATGTATTAAAAAAAAATCTTTGCACTTTTACAAACTGTTTCACTTCTAGAAAAAACTCTTTGACGTTTCTCAGTGGTAATTTATGTATGTTTGGAAATATTAGTGCACTTAGCTTAACAATTATGTCTATATAATTTAGTAAATGTAAACTAAAATCACAAACAGTGTATGGTGGTTCGTTTGGTAGTCCCTCTTCAAGAAATACGACGACAAGGTGAACAGTTGAAGCATAACTTTTGGTCTTGAGCTAGAACAACTAATGTCGTGAAATGCTTTAGCTCTGGGTTAGCTCTGAACTAGTCGAGTTTTGAAGCAAACACACACTCATTAGAATTTTGTAGAACAAATACTATACAACTTAATATTCATTGCTGTCTCAAAATGTATAAATAAATTTAAAAAAAAAATATAGCAAAATATACAAAAGTAAATTTTACATTATTTATTGAAAATATAATTTAACTAAATGAAATAGTAACAACAATTAATACTGCTCCGAACAAAACATAGTTGCATTAAACTAAGAAAACTAGAAAATTTTGAAAGAAACAAACATCATAACTACCACAAAACGCCAATACTTTTATCTAAATGTTTACAAAAACTAGAATAAAGATAACAAAAATGAAAAGTTAACTGTGTCCACTAAATGTTGTAAGAGACAAAGATTAGAACAAAATAAACAGAAAAAATAAATGTGAAGGATATACCAAAACTAGCAAAAACAAAACTTAAACAGAAACAAAACTTGAACAAAAAAAAAAAAAAACCAGAACTTAAAATATTACAACTAGAACAAATACAATGTAATATAATTTATACAACTTAAAAATAAAGAAAAGGCGAGAAATTGGAAGTAAAGCAAGCGTAAGCAGACGCTAAAAGCAAACACAAAAGAAAATTATAAATTAAGTACATAAATAGTTATATAGAGAAACTAACGTGCAATGTAAGCGGACGCGTGGCATTAACAGGCTGATCAGTTGAGATTTTTATTATTTGTTTTTTTTTTCATGTTTTTAATATATTTATGATTAATTTTTTATTAAGTTAATAATTTTTATTGTTTTAGTACATAGTAAAAACAATTTTAGAAAATTAGTTGCATATGTATAGTTTTACTCATATACATAAATTAATTTAAGCAGGCAATAGTAGTTTTACTAATTAGTTTATAAGCTCATATATATATTTTTTAGAAAAGCTTAGTTTTTAGATAACTCTTATTGCAATTAATAAATAACTTTTTTTCAAAATGCTTTTTAAAAGCGCTAGTGCTATACTTGTGTTCATAGTCAAACTACATATATCTTAAATTAAAAGTATTTTTTTTTTTAAATTTCCTTATGCTTCGCACTCAATCTCAGCAATGAAATAAAAGAAATTTTCACACACATAATGATTTTTTTCATGTTGATTTAACACGAGGTCAAGTTTTTCAACATAAGTTTCATGTTAATTTAACACGAAGTCATGTTAATTTAACACGAAGTCATGTTAATTTAACAGGAAGGAATGTAATTTAACACGAAGTCATGTTAATTTAACACGAAGTGAAGTTATTCAACACGAGCTTCGTGTTAAAATAACAAGACCGATAGTGTTGAAAAATAATAATCCGAAAAAGTGTTAAAAAAAACGTTGATTTTACATGAAAATTTTTCTGTGTGCACTCTGAATTTACTGCCAACTACTAAATAACTTTAAATTTAGTTATTTAAAAGTTCTCTTAAAAAGTCTTCTCTGGTAATTTAAAAAAAAAAATATAAAAACTGAAACAGTAGCGCAAAAGGAACAATGTGAAAGTAAATTATACGAAAAATACTTTTACAATAAATTAATTAAGCATTTTTTATGATTATAATAACAATTTTTTTTACTAAAACCGATGTACAAAATATTTTTATTAACAAAAATACACCTAAGCATACACACATACAACACACAAAAATTACACATTATAGAGCTTTTGTTAAACGACATAACGATTAATCGTTTAATAGAATAGTAAAAATTATTTCAGCAAATAGATAATCGCGCATTAATCGACTAATCGTTCATAATCGACTAGTTGACCTTTTTTTAAACGTCTTAACGATTAATCGTTTAATAGAATAGCAAAAATTGTTGCAGCATATAATCGAGCATTTATCGACTAAGTAATCGTTCATAATCGACTAGTTGAGCTATTTTTTTTTAACGACATAAGGATTAATCGTTTAATAGAATAGCAAAAATTGTTTGAGCAAATAGATAATCGAGCATTAATCGATTAATCGTTTATAATCGACTAGTTCACAAATTCGAGTACCAACTAAAAACTGAATTCCCTATTCAAATTTTATCAACCCAACATTTGTTTTCAACTTATCGACTTTTCGACTAGCCGATTATCGTTATAAGAGCTCTAACCCATAGATATCAGCGAAAACGAAGCCACACAAATACATCACTAAAAAAAAAGAGCACACACTGAATTTACTTGTTTAAAGACATTTTATTATTTATTATAAAATTTTTAACTACATATGCTATTATGTATGTATGTCTGTACTATATTTGTTTAAAAATATATAAATATACAATATTTTTTTATATCATTAAAGCAAAGGAGAGATCAACAGAAAATCGGTACAGGTTCTTTAACTTTTGTAACTAACTACTACTAGTACCCGTTTGAACTCGCCCCCTCTTAGAACAAGCACCGGCAACTAGTGGAACAATTGTCCGAAAATCTGAGAACCAAATCCCCATAGTTTATTCGCTGTTTGCTTGGCCTTTCGGCTATGATCGCACTGACCAATTAATGTATGTCCTTAGTTATGTTCAGCCGCTCATTTGAAAGCAACGACTCAACAACATATGCTGTTGCTTCGGTGCCTACTAGTAAGCGACGGAGAATGGTGAGATGACCGCTTTTTCGCTAATACACTTTCACTTTCATTTCTGCCGGGCTGATATTGAACGAGTTCTTCACAATTGTTTATGGGGTCCCTAAATAATATGCGTGGTATTTGTTAGCATACAAATACTATAATTTAATTGTTGCGATGACCACTCTATCACTAATACACTCTCATTTTGATTTTTTCCGGGCCCTGTCATCTCTGTTTGGCTTCAGGCGATAACACTAAATGCTCGTCTCCTTGGAAAATGAACTTTGCTGTTTTAAAGTGAAGAGTGTGCTAACTGAACTGAAAGTCCCAGATTCGATTCACCGCACAGATATTCAAATATTCAGCAATCCTTTGGAGTGGGTTTCTGCCAAGAAAGGCAGGCATGCATGTGGAAGAGGTGAAACAAATAAGGAAAGTGGGAGAAACCCTGCCCGAGTTAGGTGGAGCCTTTCCACCCCTTCTTTTCACGAGATGTGAACAGCCTTTGAACTCTACTATGGCTCCGCTTCCAGAGTAGAGTCCCCCCTTTATCCTGACTAGTGTCCGTCTTAGTGTTCTTATACACCTTCCATCCTTAGTAGAGGTGGGGAACTGACAACAATATCATCGATATACCGATAGTGTCCATAAATAGTATCGATATCAATCGATAACCAAAATTATCGATACTCCTTTAAAAATGTGACTGCTTATCTGCGCTCCTACTATTTTTCTTAATAACGCTATGTCGGAAAGCGTTTTCTAAACCCCCCCCCCCCCCTTTCCCGTCTCTAGAGGGTTTTAATCGTCGCTTTCTCTCATATTCTTGGTAGCCTTTCCAAACATCACTTTTTAATATAGACGCCTAATTTGTATGCATAAATTAGTATTCTCAAATCCAGTGCCAAACAAAAAAAAAAAAAACAGAAACAAAAAAAGAAATATATTTTAGTGGTATTTTGTTGGATTTAACACACTGTACTGTACTATATTATGTATGTATATGCAATTTTAAAGCAATTGAGGCATTAAACTTCGTGTAAACGAAGAGTGGGCATTAAGTGCGTAGTTATATAATTCAAAACGATTATTAGCTATGATGAGATGATGAATTGAAGAAGTTGAAAAAAAAACAGGAGAAATATCGAGCGGCATAGCAGAATTTATGAAAGCATAATGTATTATATAAAAAAAATTTATAAGATTTTAAGGTGCTAAATCCAAAAAAAAACGAAATCGATAGCAAATCTTAGTGACAGTTGTAGGGTAACAGAGATTAAATTTTTTTTTAATTTTTTTTACTTGAAAATTGTTAACGCAATTTTCAGCAAAAAAAAACATAAAAAAATTAGAATTGTTTTAAACAAGATTTAGAAAATAACGGCAAAGTTAGTTGCTGCTGGCGATCGAGAACGAACCGTATGTGCAATAATCACTAGTTTATACATTTAGAAAAGCGTTTTTTGTTTAATACTTAATATATAGATTCAGTATAACATTAGCAATATATTTTTGTTTTAGTAAAAATTAGTTAGAAATAATTAATAAAAATAATTATAAATATAGTATAATTAAATATGTATGTGCAAAATATATATTTATAACAAAAACAGCAGAAAGAAATAGATGGAAGTGTTAATTTACTTTTTTTGTTGCAAATTTAAATTTTTTTTTTATTTTTTTTTTTTTTTTTTGCAATTTTTTTTTTTTTATTTTTTTTATTTTTTTTTTTTTTTACATTTTTTCCGAAACTATTTTTTTAGCTATTTAATGTTTTTTTCTTGTTTTATATTACTCAAACAGGCAGAAAAATTATTATAGCAAATTTTTTTTTTATTTATATACAAAAAATTATTAAAATAAAAAAATAGAAATTTTTAAAACTTAACAATCAAAAAACTGCTTAACTCATTTAATTGTAGTATTTTGGTGCAAACAGCAGCAATGCATTTTACATTAATTGTAATATTTTTTAAGCTGTTATAAGCATTTCAAACAAATTAAAACAGCAAATAAAACGAACAAACTGAATGTATTAAACTTTTTGAAACATACAAAACAACACATTTTTTATACAAAAAAAAAAAAAAATTTTCAAGTTTTTTTTAATTTTTTTATTTTCGAACAAAGATTTTGTAAGCCAAAAAACACACAAAAAAACAATAGCAAAACAACAAATTTATTTTTAACTAGATTTTCGTAAACTTTTTATACTAATTTTAACTACTCTAACTTAGAATTTTAACGTACAATAATTTTTAAGCATTTTATTTATATATAAACTTTATTAATTTCCAATGAAATTTAGTTGTTAAATGTTGCTTGGAGAAATACCAACTAATAAATTTTATAAAAAAAATAATAATTGTAAGCTTTTGTTGAACAACTTTTTTTAAATTTTGTACCGTAAAAATATTTTAGAACAAAAAAAGGCAACTTTAGAAAGAACATGTGTGAGATCAAAAAATCAATATAAAATATTAAAAAAAAAAAATAAGAAAAAAAATTTTAAACACAAATATTGCAAAATTTGCAAAATAAAACAAAATTTTTTAAGTTTAAAAAAATGAATTTTTGTATTATTTATCATAAAATAAACTAAAAAAAACATGCAATTGACAAAACTTAACAGAAAGTGTGAAAAAGTGAAAAAGTTGTAAATAAAAATAAAAATTTTCTGTCAAATCTAAACAAAACAATTTTTCTTTTAATTTCAGCTTTTAGTAAGGCAGGTTGCAGCATATGATGAATTTATTAAAATCGACATAAACTTCTTAAAAATAAACATATACCCAATAATCGAAGGCTGAATGGAAGGTCACGTTGTTTCAAAAAACTTTTTTGTTTGAATTGTCTTCAACAACGCCCAATGTATGTGAGAATTTGATTCCAAAACGACCTATCTTAGCAAAACATATATATTGTTTCCTCGTTCAGATAGTGAGTTTTTGAAACTTATTCTGAGATAAGATGTTCTTGAAACAAAATTTAAATATGGCGTTTTTCAGGAAAATTTCAGTTATGGTGTTCTTCAAAGAAATCCTGGGATAGGGCATTTTTGAAAAATACTTTTAAACGGAGTGATCTTCCACTCAGCCCTCGAAATTCTTCGTTTTTTTTTGTGGTAAACGAAGTGTTCCAACACCTTTCCCTGAAAAACTATTTTTTTTTTTGTATGAACTACAAGCAATAAATATAAGCTCGCTTGTGTGTTATGAATTGTGCTTCCAAACTCTACATTTCTTCATGCATTGAGCAACAGTTTAAACAAACTATATATTATGTTTCGAAAAAACGTTTTATAGAAACATGAAAAAATTTCACAACTTATTTGAAAAAGAGTAAAATATGTTTATCTTTTGCTAAAGAAGGTGGTATTGCAAAAATTCGTATTCATTTCTCTGTGTTTTAGGTCTTCGTCAGTCAGCGAATTTTCAAAAAATCATCGGCTCAATTTCCTGTTTTTTTTTATTTTCATCAATGTTTATCTTTTACTGAAAGAACAAGACATATATTTTTTTTTTGTTAACATTTATATTTTTTTTGACTATGTTCTCATATTTATATTTTTTACAGTTTTTCAATAAAACATTTTTAATCATATGCTTGTATTATTTTATTATTATTTTATTTAATCAAATATTTGTATTTTTATGCAATTGCATACATTTTCATCAAATGGTTTTATGTGTATTTATTTTTGGGACTTCTTATAATTAGTATGTAAGTAGTATATCCAAAAGGGACTTCTTTGGATATGAAAATTTCATGTTCTATATGATATATGAGGATATAGATCATATGAAAAATATAAACAAAACCAACATCATTAAAAAATCAAACAAAGTACGACTAGCCACCGAACGATACCTTATAGATGAGATATCATTCATGAAGTATTACACTAGTACAAAGGAGAAAGTTTACTAGTTCTCATGCTCTGGTATATTCTAGTTGTTCTGAAGGAAACGATCAGAACAAAATATGTTAATTGTTTGAATATACATCAACCATATTATCACACAAGACATTTCGAAATACTAACCTCTGAATCTCTTAAAATCGTACTTATAACTTTACGAAAAAGTAAGCGTTAAAAAAGAAAACTTTCTTTATAATAGTTGCTAAACGTTGAATTTGCTTCCAGTTTCCAAACCTAAAGATTTTCACATCTCTTTTTATACTTTAACTACTTGCCTTGACCAGTGTTTTCTTATTTCACCAAAAAAAAAACTAGTATCAAGTCAAAAAATGCTCTCCCTTCTCTTTTTATTGCGGACGAAATTTATTTAGCAGGGTCTTGTAGTATGGTTTCTTTTGAAACTTGAGCAGTATATTTGTTGTCGAAGTACATTTTTTCGTTGTCGACACACATGTTTACTTTTTAGCAAAGTTTATGAAGGCGCATAATTCAATGTTCTGTAAAAGTAATAAAAGTGATAGGAAAGCAAAAAATTTATTCTGAACTTTTTAAGTATCATGTCAAAAAATACTCTTCCTTCAGCCATATTTTCACATAAGACATTTCGAAATACTAACCTCTGAATCTCTTAAAATACCACTCATAACTTTACGAAAAAAGTAAGTGTTAATGAAAGGAAAATTTCTTTTTAATTATTGTTATAAGTTGAATTTGCTTCCAGTTTCCAAACCTTAAAGTTTTCACATTTATTTTTATCCTTTTACTATTTGCCTTGACCAGTGTTTTCTTATTTCATCAAATAAAGCAAGTATCAAGTCAAAAAATGCCCTCCCTTCTCTTTCTATTCCGGGCGAAGTTTATTTAGCAGAGTGTTGTTATATGGTTGCTTTTGAAACTAGGGCAGTATATTTGTTTTCGAAAAACTTTTATTTTGTTTTCGACATACATGTTTACTTTTTAGCAAAGTTTATGAAGGCGCATAATTCAATGTTCTGTAAAAGTAATAAAAGTGATAGGAAAGCAAAAAATTTGCTCTGAACTTTGTTAAGTATCATGTCAAAAAATACTCTCTCTTCAGCCATATTATCACATAAGACATTTCGAAATACTAACTTCTGAATCTCTTAAAATCCTACTTATAACTTTACGAAAAAAGTAAGTGTTAAGGAAAGGAAAAGTTCTTTTTAATTGTTGTTATAAGTTGAATTGGCTTCCAGTTTCCAAACTTTAGAGTTTTTACATCTCTTCTTATCCTTTAACTACTTGCCTTGGCCAGCGTTTTCTTATTTCAACAAAAACAAAAAAAACAAGTATCAAGCCAAAAAATGCTCTCCCTTCTTTTTGTATTCCGGACGAAATCTATTTACCAGGGTCTTGTAATATGGTTGCTTTTGAAACTTGGGCAGTATACTTGTTTTCGAAAAACTTAGTTTTGTTTTTGAGAAACATTTTTACTTTTTATCAAAGTTCATGACGGCGCAATATTTAATGTTCTGTAAAAGTGATACTTAATTGAAGGAAGGTAGTAAAAAACCAAAAATTTTCTTCTGAACCTTTTCAGTTCAGGTATAAAGTATTGAGTACCTGGTAGAATGGAGAAGATAACAAAATCAAACTTTAAAAAAGGAATTTGACTATATATTGGGTGCTATTCTGCATCAAAAAGGCAAATTTGGGACTTATAAGACAACTAATAATAATTAGAGAAACACCAAAGGAATCCGACTTGCCAACATAAAACTTCTTGAAATTTTTTTTATATAACCTTTTGGTTTTTAACCTCGAAACTATGCTTTAATATTTGTATCCTTTTGTTTAAATTGCTTCTTTTTACTAAACTTTTGTAAACGTTTTGTTAAAATTTTGTAGAAGTATTTTTCGCTTTCCGTATTTCGCTTAACTATTTGCATCAACATCCCAAACACGCATTCTTACATGCTACACTATTGTTGTTGCAAGCACTTATCTTATCGTATTTCTTTGAAAACACTGATAAACTATTTGAATGACAAAGTTTTGACTTTGGATTTTGAAATACTGCACTCAAAATACGTTAATTGGCAGTATTATTTACAAGTATATAAAGTTTTTTTTTTATCTACAAGAAGAAGAGCTAATCACATAGCAGATCAACATTAAGGCGTATCGATTTTTATAGGTTAGGTTTGTTTTATTTTTTCATCTGCCTGTTAGCACCAAAACGAATGGGTCTATCCACTTGTAGAAATAACTCTAAATTGGAAAATAAACTCAGAGAGTATAGTTTAAACCAGACGCATGACTTTCCCCATTATTTTACTATCAACTTATGACGTCACGACAGTGCTGCTTAGTCGGACATCTCGAATTCGTCCATGGTTGCCCCCACAACACAGAGGAAGGTGACAATCATTGGCCTTCCGTACAAACTGATGACGTCAAACTGATGTCAAACACAATCTTCTGTATCGTTCATTCGTAAGTTTAAACAGTGCACCATTAGAAATACTCCCTTACCTTTAGTTCGATCTATCAACCCTCAAAAACCAAACTATTCTGTTGCTATATTTATCGTAAAGTAGCATATGACCTATATATCTAATTTTATATAAAAGTATTTATAAGTGTACATAAAAAATTCGGAATCTGAAGGTACTGAAAAATTTGAAGATACTTTTTCGGCGAGCTCACCTATTTGTAGCAAAAATTAATAACCATTAAATGCCATTGAAGCTCAATCTCAATCTCCTCTGAGTATAAGTGCGTATAACAAAAATCGATCCGCCCTAATGTAGTATATTTATAAAAATACCAATACTATACTTTCTATTCAAATTTCGCATACTTTATTTTCCTCAATCAACTCATACAAATATACTCATACAAAATACACTAAGTTCAAAATCACCCTATTACAAAATATTTTTTCAAAAAAGGGCTATCTCAGATTTTTTGGAAAGTTTTTTAGCTTTTGCTAATATTTTGTGTGAACTAAAATTATTATATACACAAAAAGGATTTGTATTAAATACACTGAAAAAAATGTATTTAGAAAAAATTTATTTAACATGAATTCTAAAGGATATCTGCAGTAATGACAGCATACTTATTTGCACATACCTAAAAACATGCCTTTATACAGCATACAGCACATACATAAGATATATCTACAATGGTGGCCAAAATAATAGGCTTAAAATTGTGTTTTTTCAATCATTTTCATATTTATTTAATTTTCTTTTTTTTTCAATTGAATTTCAAAAATAGTCTAGCTTACAATTAATTACTTTAATTTGTACTTAGAAATACAGACCTGAGACATTAGCGATCAAAAACTTACGTCACTCGATAAAGTTTTGGAGACGGTCCTAAGCAAGAAAAGTCAATAAATTTGAAATAGCATTGAAATTCTTCATTGCTCTTGAGATAGAACCATTAGAGGCATAGATGGGTCGGGCGCAATAATTATAGAGCATAAAACTATTAAAAACACATACA
The DNA here is from genome assembly GCA_964058755.1 of Campiglossa producta. Lineage (NCBI taxonomy): Eukaryota > Metazoa > Arthropoda > Insecta > Diptera > Tephritidae > Campiglossa > Campiglossa producta. The sequence continues at coordinate 9,564,516 of CAXKVI010000001.1, read as the reverse complement.
TAAATGTATTTTGAGAATAAATCCATTTTAAATTTGTAGCCTATTATTTTGACCACCACTGTATTTTAGATTGTGCCAAAAAAAAATTAAAATTAAATTATTATTTGATTTTATTTTCCAGAATTTTGAGAAAAATACTGTCAAGTTCTAGATCTTAATATTAATTTTGAAAAAAGGCAATCATTGCTAATTAAGATTTTTGAGAACTGATCTGACATTTTCTTCAAAGCCTTTAAAGTTTTTGAAAGATCAGCCAAATTTTTTTTAGGACTGTTATTCCAAGACTGTAAAAATATGATTTTAGGTTATGTTGAATAAAATTAATTTCATTGGGTGAAAATTAAGGGATCAAGAACATAAGAAATTTCATGGAAATCGGTCAAGCGGTCCAAAATGAACCGAAAATGATCCCAAAAAGGCCATAAAATGTTCCCAGAATGACGCAAAAATGGTCCCAAAATGACCCCACAATGATCCCTTAATGATCCCAAAATGACCTCGAAAAGACCCTTATGTGATCCCAAAATGATCCGAAAATTATCCGAAAATTATCCAAAATTTAACCCAAAATTATCCCTAAATGATCCTTAAGGAATCCAAATATGATCCAAAAATCAGCCCAAAGTAAACAAATACAATACGGTAAAATGGTAACTCTGGGCGGCAGCCCTACTTGAAGTTAGCCGCTTAAACTAAGTTTAAAGTTCAATTTATAGTGAACTTTGTCCTTTAGTTTACACGAAGAATGAAGTGTCAAATAAATTTATAGTGAATTCTAAAATTAAATGCTAGATGAGAAAACGGCCCATACAATATTTTTTTTATTTGTATAATTTTTTTCTTTGGCCCAGTCTCACATACACACACAAACACAACTTGCATCAAAACACTCGCACACATTACATATTTACACATTGTACAACTTTTCTCTACTATATTTTTCTGTCTGTTTTTACACACATCCTATTTGTTTCTCTCGGGCTGATTATCGCCCTCCATGGCGTGGTGTTATGTTCTTTTTCGTTGGTTACAGGACAACAAATTGGACGGCATCATCTTAACGATACACCGCTCTCAACAACATCATCAAATTCACCACCACCACCACCGCCACCACCACACGCATTCACCATGCATCTAAGTGCTGCATTAAAAAACGAATATCATCCATTGGACGATTATATACGTGGCAACAACAATACTAATGGCATACAAGCGACACATCTCTACAATCCAACCAGCCCAGGTGGTGGTTTAGGCAATGGTGGTCCTGGAGCAAATAATGCCGCCATTGTACATAATTCACATCATCAAATGTCCTATCATAATATGTTTACACAATCACGTGAACCGGGCACTATGTGGCGTTGTCGTTCCTGTGGCAAAGAGGTTACCAATAGATGGCATCATTTTCACTCACATACCGCACAACGATCCCTATGTCCCTATTGTCCGGCCACATATAGTCGCATAGATACGTTGCGCTCACATTTGCGTGTCAAACATCCAGAAAGATTACTCAAATTGAGTCCAACTTTGTAAAGTGAGGCGAATATGAAAGAAGAAGAGGCAGCGCGAAGAGAGGCTGAACAGCGCTATTGGTGGGGGCTACTAAATACTACATACTAAATGAGATAGACTCAATGAATGAATGAATTTCATAAAAAAAAAAATGAATTACAATTATTAAGTGCGATACGCTCAAAAGTGAAAACGCTACACTGCGAAAAATGTATGTGTAAAATGTTTAAGTACACAAAGGCTAGTTAAATAGCGCATATAATTTAAGTTAAACAATAGCAAAAGAGGCAGTAAAACAGTCATACAAATGCCAAAAAAGGAAAAAGCAGTAAAAATTTAAAACAAAATAATTTTAACACTTCAAATAAAGCACAAAATATTGTTGAGCAAGAGGAAGCAGACAAACAGCAACAGCATCTACAACGGTTACAAAAACAGAGGGATCTTCATCAACTTCAGCGAAACGTCGAAAGTCAACGAAAATCAGTCAATCAACTAAATGCCACCGAAAGAAATCTAATATCGCTATAACCGTTCCACCAAAAAAAAAAAATTTTAATTAAAATTAAATTTAATTTTATATACTAATATATGTATGTATGTGCTAGCGAGCTGAATTTTCATATAAACTAATAGTAATATAAAAATCTACAAACAAAAAAAAAACACTTGAATAAATTATATCTATGTATATTGAAGTGTGAGTTCGCGAAATTTACTAGTTCAATTGAATGATTCAGTTCACTGAACGAATAAACTAGTTCAACTATAACACAGCTACAAAGCTCGCTTAAAGCTGTTCAATTTCGTGCACTAGACGACAATATATTGTATATACACAAAACACAGAAAAAAATTTGATGTAGTTAGTTATTTCACCAACTTACCACTACAGTGGTGAATTTCTAGCCATGTTTCCAAGGCGATATTTCTCCATTTTTTCCCCATTTAAATTGATATACAAATCGTTTAGAAAAAAATCATTATTGAACGACCGATTGAGTGCACGAATAAACGAACTAGTTTATTTAAAAATAATAATTGATCATAAAATTAAACGAAATCGCCCAACTCTAATGTATATATTTATGTTTGCTACTATTGTTATAATTACTATTTTTATAATACTACAATAAATTATACAAATTTATATCAACTTTATATAAATAAATAGGTAAATGTTACTAATCCATTTGAAAAAAAAAAAATTTACAAATAAATTTTTTTAATAAATCAAAAGTTATGCATTGTGCATATTGCTTAGATCGATATTTGTGAAACATTTTTATAAAAAATTTAATAAGAAAAAAAACATAGCTTAGTACTGTTATATTAAATTTGTATATGTATGTGTAGCTTATAATAACTCTGCAGTCAAACCACTAGTTGTCAACTCACAGCGAGTTAGTATCCTAAAGCGACTAGTTGTCAACTAGCTCACAACTATCTTGAATCCCAAGCCAACTAGTTATTCCAAGAAATTTTTTAACATGAATATGTCCTACGAGAAAACGTTTACAAATATACCAGAAAAACATAGTTCAATTATGACAGGTCATAAAAATTCAAATTCCAATAAATGGAATAAAAATACTGTCTTTTATAGCTTTATAACACTACTTATTTTCTCTGATTTTTTCTTGTATTTTTTCTATTTATTGTGCGAAAGCAACGGTATTATGCAACTATCATATTGGTGCAAGCGGACAAGTTATGTTAAAAAAAAAAAACGAAAAAATAAAGAAAATACAAACTTGACTGTAAAAAAAACAAAAGAAAAAGTTTGTATTTTTTTTATACATATTTTTCGGCCCTTGGACAAAAAATTGTAGGAAACAACTCTTAAAAATCATAGTGAAAATACGTAGTGTCATATAGCTATTACTAGGTTGAAAGCAGTCCAAAAATGTGAGTTATAAAAGTATTTTTTGTTTTTTTCAAAAAAAAAAGCTGTAAATACAAAACAATATTCCCAGAGCATCAAATTTCAAAAATGTTAGCACTAGGTAGATAGATGGTATATCAAAATTTTTAATATTATATATAAAACTTGTAAATTTCGATCCATACACAGACAATTAAAATACTTTAACAAAGATTGCTATGATGTAATAAAAAACAATTCAAATTTTGTAAATTTGTATATAGAGCCCTAATCAGTGAAAAAAATAGCCAAAAAAATATGAAATAAAATAATTCTGTTGTGAATGCAGTATCAACTATTACCTTCTTGAATTGCACTTGGTGCGAGATGTCTCTTCGTTCAATAATTTACAGCTTAATATACAGCTTATTTTTAAGGCTGATTTACTCGGGTCGATTTTCTGGTCGATTTTTGTCGATCCACTCTTCTCAACCTTCAAATACAAGTTGTAGATCGATCGAATTGCTATTTACACGGTGGAACGACGAAAAATCGACCAGAAAATCGGCCCGTGTAAATGAGCCTTTAATTTCGAAGCAAATTATGTTGAAATCAAGTAATTTCGAGCGGTAAAATATGTCAACAAAAACAAGTTGTAAAGACCCAATTTAGCCTAAATATTGATTGAAATGAAGTAACAATAAGTGACGGCGATTGTTTAATGTAAAATGATTTAAACGAAATTACTCGTTTTCAGCTATAGTGTGAACATAGTTTAATAAAGGTATGAGCATTGGATGCTCACTATAGAATTAATGGTTTCCGTGCACGATAAAGAGAATTAATCAAAAACTGCATATGTAAAAATATATAATAGTAACAATTTAAAAAAAATGCATTCAACTAAAAATTAAAAAAAAAAACAGCTCTAGAAAAACTTTAGATAATTGTAAAGTATTAATTGCAACAAAGCGTTTCAGTGAAAGCAAGGTTTCTAAAAAAAGTACTTGAAGTTAAATTTTTAAATCCAAATCGTACATACATACATATAAGTACCACTATATAAAGTTGTACTCGACTTTTTTTTAACTTTTCTATGTGGTGAACTTTAATACTAATAAAAATTATTGCAAAAATATGAACTACTTATGTAAAAAGTTACTACAGTGATACCTTGATAACAGAAATTAAATTTTTTGTATAACATATAAAAATACAGGAGAATATTTCGATGTAGGCGATTCACCAACTCAACAAAATTTGATTGAAACAAAGTTATTGAGTGGTGAATTTCCCAATTGATGGATTTACCATAGAAAACGATTCATAAATAAAGTCAGTGTTAAGTGACTGAAAGAAATGAACTACATACGTATATAGTATAAGTATATAGTTCGTTAGCTTATTCAATTGAACTAAATCGACTAACTCTATATCTGTATCGAGGTTTCACTGTAATCCTAAATATACCAAAACATTTAAATCTCGCTAATTGTGTGTAATAGCCTAATAAAAAATAAATTTACATAAAAATGTTTAAACATAAATAATGTACATACGAGTACATAGAAAACAGAAAATTTAATTTTAAGAAAGTCCTATTAAAAACATACAATTAACATTAACGAAAAACATGCTCAGTTCCTCAACTCAACGACTGGTTTTCCTAAAAAGCTCGCATTATGCAACAATTACAATAGTTACATAATAATAAATTTATGATAGAATAATATATATATGTGAACAGACAGTTAAGTCCAGTGTTGCCAGGCTAATAAAATCACTCTCCAGGAAAATTTAATTAAATTCAAAAATTGTCAATGAAGCCCAAAGTACACAAAAAGGTTCCAATTAACCATTTTTAACCCCTTTTTATGTTCGAAAATCCATAAAACTCGTAAGCTGGTAACACTGATTTTTGTGGTTGATGTGGTTCAGTTGATTCGAAAAATGTTTTCATAGTAGAGCTGTGTAGTGAGCGAATGAACGAACTAGTTCACTCAACGAACTATTTCACTCAACGAACAAACTATTGCCAATGAAGCCTAAATTCATATGAAAAAGTTCAATGTATAACATCCAATTCAAATTTTGTAACCCCTTTTTATGTTCGAAAATCCATAAATCTCGTAAGCTGGTAACACTGATTTTTGTGGTCGATGTGGTTCAGTTGATTCGAAAAATGTAAAAAAGTTTTTCATAGTAGAGTTGCGTAGTGAACGAACGAACTAGTTCATAGAACGAACTAGTTCAATTAAAAGAACTAGGTTATAGAACGAACTGGTTCAATTGAAAGAACTATGTTATAGAACGAACTGGTTGCATGAACTAGTTCATGGAACGAACTAGTTCATTTAAAGGTGTTTAATTTCGCTCAGTTTACAAGAGTGTAAGTACGACGCTAATTAACCAGCTCACCACAACTTCACTGAATCAAATTAATTAATCAAATTAATGAATTTCTTTCGTTGACCTGCTCGACAACATTTTCCCTGCTGTGACTCTGACCGTAGAGTTGTTCAAATTGCTTTCCATCTTTTTGACTTTTAAGCAATATTTTAAGTAAATTTTTATTTTTTTCAATTTTAACATTTATGTTTTTACATATGAATTATGCGCTCGACTTATCGCTTAATACTACGTATATACATTTATTTTAGCAATTACGCAAACATTTTAAACTAATTATTTTTAAGTGAAATCTTATTTTCTAAGATGAAACATTGCAAAAGCATTATTTTGCCGCAACTACAAACAAATATCAATATACCTCAAATGCATTTCAAATTTATGCTATTAATATTATATACTTATATTTTTTAATTAAATTTTAATAAAATCAAGTAAATCATATATTTGCTTATGTTTAATATTAGTTACTTGCTTACTATGTTATGTATTGCTTTAAGTTAGAGAGCAAAATGGTAAGAATAAAAAATACTAAAAATTATTTAGATTGTTAAATCTTACTTTTGAGTTACAAATTGTGCACATAAAGCCAATAACTAGTTTTAATAAGTTGTGAACTACTGCGTAGTATATTTTAAAGCAGGCATCCCCGCGTAGTGGCTCTTTTGGCCCGCTGTGGCTCTACAACAACATCATGTGGCCCTTTTTTGGCCCACAAAAACAAACCAGATTATTAAGGAAAATATGAAAAATCATTTCTATATTATTTTTGGAATACCGTTAGCGTCTCTGCCACAGGTCACACTCAATTCAAATCGAATTCAGTTTCTATGCTAGCTGGTCGAGTTTTGCTGTGAATGTATAACGGTACACATACTGTTCTTTTGTTTTGCCTTAGCTCAATAATAACTCCTTCAAGTAATTTTTTCTGATTCCAGGAACGATGTTGTTGTAACAATTATGACGATGTTGTTGTATGGCCCAGTAGGTTGAAAGGCCTGGTGATCCCTGTTTTAAAGTGCAATTTGCAGTGGGATAACAATTTTTGATGCAAAGTGGATGCAAAAAAAAATGCAGGAAATTTACTTTTGAACTATTTCTGATATTCGTAAAAATTTCAAATACTTTCGCATAAGGAATATTATACAAAATTCCCTTATACCTATCTAAAATTAAAATTCAAGTAAAAATATGTGCTAAAATATGTACTATGTTGACTTTCAACATACTATGTTTAGCAGACTCGTAATTCAGCTTTAATTTAGTTACGTTATATATAAAATTAAGCAAAGTGCCCTCTTGCTGCAAACTTTAGTCATTCATGGAATGAAAAAAAAAAAAAACTCAAAATGGCAAAATTATAAGCACGTTCTCAAGAGAATCCTATTTTTCAATATATTAAATATATTATCAGAGCGTTGTTTAATTCTAACATATATACGTTTTAAAGTAAAGTAGTGTGAATTTCCCCCAAAAAAATGTATCTTTTGAACCTTTTTAATTAAAATTTTTTTTTTTTTTTTTTTTTTGAGAATATTTTTTTAAATTCATAACTATAGCCTTCTCAAAACTTGCATGTTTTAATAACACGGTACAACAAAATTTTATTATTTGAAAATCTCACAGAGTTTCTCCGATGTCAGATTTTTCGAATCATGCTAGGTTTTATGTACAGAGGAAAGTTTGTTCAGAGATCGGTTGTTGAAAAAAAAAATGTTTCAATTCCTTAAAACTTTTTGCCACGGTTACCACAGTTGGTACTTTTCTACCAAACTTGGTAGTTTTTTTTTTTTACTTATTCGAATTTGGTAGTTTTTTTTTCTGATTTGGTAGTTTTTTTTTACTCCGATATGATATCGAATCGATGGAACTCTCAAATATTTTTGTTGATCTTAAATCTTAAATGTACGTTATACTATAAAATTGTTAAATAAATTATTGTCTCTTTACAATAAATACATAAAATAAAATTTGGTAGTTTTTTTCATTTGGTAGTTTTTTTTCAGATTTTGGTAGTTTTTTTTTTGCAAGTGGCAACCGTGCACGACTTCAGATTCGAATTTAGTACACCCAAAAGCTTTAGAAACCCGGTGAGATTTTCAAAAATGTCAATTTTGTTGTAACGTGTAATTTATTTTGAAAAAATTTGACTAAAAAGGTAAAATAAAATAAAATAGAAATGACATAAAATAAAAAAATATTTATTAAAAATAAAGTATAATATACTAAATAAAATAAAAAAAATTGATAAAAAAATATATAAAAAATAAAAATTCAAAAAATAAAATAAAATATAAAGTGAAATGACAATAAAATCATATAAAAAATAAAATATAATTAAATAAAAAAAAATTAAATTAATTAAATAAAAAAAATCTCTTTATTTTCATTTCAACATTCAACATGCAAATTTTCACTTTTTCTAATATTAGGCTGTTTTTTAAAACTTTTGTTTGCCAAAATAATGTTATTAATAAATATAAAAATCTAAAAAATGCAAACAGGTAAACATTTAACACTTAAAAAAAAATATCTAAAAATATAAAAAAAAAATTATTGTTAACTATTTAGTTACATCATTGTTAAGGCTTGAAATTTAACATTTTGTGATATTCAAAATTATTTTTTTTTTGGAATTTAGTTTTATTTATAATAAACGTTAGTAATTAATTTACAGCATTTGTATTTGAAAACTGATTTAACTAGGTTATTTCAAAACTATTAAAATAATTTTTATGTGATAAATTTGGCCTCAAAAAAAAAACACATAAAAAATATAAATCAAATTTAATAACTCGTATTTGCATCAAAATTCCCTTCTGGCCCCCCAACGTCTTTTGCACAAAATGTCAAATGTCAAACTTAAATGTTTTAAATTAATAAACAATTTTGAATAAAAATTTTTATTTGGTTTAAAAAATCTTTTATGTCGCATATAAATTTAAAAAAAAAAAAGAAGTTGTATAACTTTTGTCCTAATTAATTTAGCTTTTTATTTTTTAAGTATACAACGTTATGTGTATGTATGGTTAAGTTTTGTAAGCACAAGCTTTTCGTTAAAGTTTATTTTTGTATAGATCTTATGTAAAATAAGAAAACTTGTGTTTTCATTTTGTTAAGGCGTTACTACAATGAACTAAAAAATGTATGTACCAAAAAAAAAAAAAACTTTAAATAAAAAAACATTTTGAAACATAAACGTTTCGATTAATTTTTCTTTCATTTTTAGGTTTTTCTAATTTTTATAACATTTATTATTTTTTACGTCCGAGGTCCGCATATCTTATGTATATTTTTTGTAATAATTTACTCAAAAACTTTTGACAAGGACGAGTTTTATAGTGAAGGAAACCCCGACCTACCCAACCTTGAAATCATGTCTACTTAAGACCCAATCACAGCTAAATAAAAAACTGCGTAATAATTAACCTCAGTGTAAAACTAGCTGGCTGCTAAAAATGTGGGTTAATAGTACATTTACACTGCGCCGAATTTGACAATACAAATATCATTTTCCAAATTTGGAATTCCATCACATTTGACTTCATTTGCCGAACAATGCAATCCACAGTTCTTCAAAATAGCATCCCTACGCGTGTTCCACATTAAGGATTTCCCAAGAACCTTAATGGCTATTTGACGTGTGATAACTTTTGCACTATGCACAGCTGTAAAAAAAACTATTTCAATTAGTTTCTCTTAAGAAAATGGGCCAATTCTACGAGAAAAGACTGAAGCCTTCTTGGCTCTTCTTTTATTATTACTCTACAGGTGGATTTTTGTCCTGGTAGAAGATTCTTGCAGGGAGGGTGAAGCCAAGTGCAAATTTGCCAGCGTAAATGGTGTCGAACTGGCTCATTTGAATTCGCCAAATTTGGTGGGGTGTAAATGTACTATAATGTAGCCAGAAATGATTCAACGCAGCCGAAAATGTGTACCACACAGACCCGCTAATTATAATCCGCCACCATCCACCATCTTCTTGAGTATAGATGAGCTGTGTCCATTGCCAAGAAGTTTCCATTGAATGAAATGAAATTTCACTTAAAACTGATATTTCATGAGCTAATAGGGGGATTCATCAACTTTCGCGTCGATTTTGGTGTGTAAAAGAGTTCGTAAATTTTTCTTAATGCATTCAATGATCTTTACACAAAAATAGAAGAAAATGCTTAAAATAGGTCAAAAATTACCTTTTTAATGGAAATTTCGAAACACAAAGTTTTTGTTTAACATAAATTTATCTGGGGTGTTCATCTAACTGAGCTGGTAAATGTATAAATGTACGCATTTCGTAAACTTATATGCTTTGATGAATACCCCTAATGAAGCAGATAGTGTTTTTTAATAGGAAGACATAATGTTTCATGTAAAATAAAACAAGTGTTGCAAAGTGTTGGTTTTACATGACAATTTTTCTATGTGTATGTATAAAGGATGATTTACACGGGTCGATTTTCTGGTCGATTTTTGTCGAACCACTTGTGTTCAACACTTAAATACAAGGTGAAGATCGATAAAAATCGACCAGCAAATCGACCCGTGTAAATAAGCCTTAACGAGTTTGACGATTTTTTTTCCCCCCAAAAAAATTTGATCGATCATGAAACATATCGATGTCGCCGACGATATACAAGCACAGATATTTACGACAGAAAAAACTATACCTACTTAAAATAAAAAACAATAAGATATGTTTATTTTTGTGTTCTTTTTTAATTCAAAAATAAATAAATCCATATGTATTTGTAAATAAAACTTTTGAAAATATCTATAGAACCCTTTAACGATTGTCTATTACCCGAGTTCACTTCGAACATCAATTGGAACGAATATCAGCTGAGCGATAGATCTATTACATTAACCCAGTGGCGGATCCAGGATTTTGGGAAGGGGGATTTTTTCGCAAGACATTTTTGATTCTTAAAACTAGACTTTTAGGGGTTTTTTTTTTTTTTAAATACGTGTAATGGTACGGATAATGTGAAATTCAAGGTATCACGTAACTTTTACTATATTTTGTGCGTAATTGAATATATTTTTGTGTGATTTCTACATACATATATTTTTCTGTAGTTTTATTACTATGTTGTTTGTGTAATTTTTTATTTTATTATTTTTATAAATTTTACTATAAATTTGTGTAATTTTTACTATATTTTTGGGTAACTTTTACTATATTTTTTGTGTGATTTTTACTAAATTTTTTAAAGTAATTTTTACTAAATTTTTTAAAGTAATTTTTGCTATATTTTTGTGTAATTTCACTATTTGTTATGTTATTTTATTAATATTTTTTTTGTCTAATTTTATTACTATATTTTTGTGTAATTTTTACTATATTTTTTTGTAAATTTTTACTAGATTTTTTGTATAAATTTTACTATATTTTTTGTATAATTTTTACTATCTTTTTTATGTAATTTTTAATACATTTTTGGTGTAATTTTTACTTTATTTATGGATAATTTTTTACTATATTTTTGTGTCATATTTTTGTCTAATTTTTGCTATATTTCTGTCCAATTTTTAATATATTCTTTGAGTAATTTTTACTATATTTTTTGCTGTATTACTGTGGAAAGTTTCACTTTTTGGATCCCGAAGGGGAGGGTTTGAACCTGAAAACCACCCCCGTGGATCCGCCCCTGCATTAACCGCAATTCTTACGACGAGTCATTTAGATCAAGGCTCGGCAGAAATAGAGACCATATTGTGAAAATTTTAGGAAAGTAACTGGCGACAAAGGATTTGCAAAAAAAAAAACAATCGTCTTTATGGTGACCATCGTTATAAAAATATAAATATGTAAATTATTTTAGAAAAATACTTAAGTATAAAAAATATGCTTTTTAAATATGAATTAAAAACAAAAAATAGCTAAATATATATATATTCCATGTCTAGTTTTCATACAAAAAAAAAGCTAATTTACTATGTAAAATATAATTATTAAAGTTTAAAATATTTCTTACATTAAAGATATGATAGTTTAATAAAATCAATAACAACAAAAATCTTAATTAAAAAATTCTTATATGTTTATATATGTATGTGTACAACTTCGAAGTGAATTTTACAACAATATAACAAGTCTAAATAATAAAAAAAAAATGATCCTAAATAAATACACGAACTTATATTTGCAAATTTTATTTTAAACTTCGAGTCTCTACTATGAAAAACGTTTGGAAGCACAATTCATATTTTGATTGATTTATTATTGATTAGCAATAGTAAGTTACAGTAAAATCAAAATATATATGTACTCAATTTTTGTCGACACATAACTTTTTTAAAGCTCTATTGGAGAGATTTCAGAGTCATAGAATGTATTACAGTAAGTAGTCCAACAATCTAGGGTCAACATCAGAAATGCAAGGAGTATGAAGCTGAACTTTTTAAAGCTCTATTGGAGAGATTTTAGAGTCATAAAATGTATCACAGTAAGTAGTCCAACAATTTAGGGTCAACGTCGGAAATGCAACGAGTTTGAAGCTGAACGGAATTATTATTAACGGGTTAGTACCTACACAAAATTGTTGTCCTCACATGAGTGTTTATTTCTTCCTCACCCCTAGTATGAATACTGAGCCAACTATTTATTCAACTGTTTTTTTCCCAAAGGATGAAACCGTTTAAAACATGGGTCGGCAGATTTGTAAATGCAGGTGTATAAGTGAGAACGCTTTTACACGCGCTGTGATCGTCCGAACTATATTTTTAACATTCGCTGACCAAACAAGCGACACCCTCGCGCGATGTGGTTTCGCCCCTTGCCTAGCGACGACTAAATCATTTGGTAAACAAAGAGCGCACCGTGTCTGTGTGATGAATCCAACTTGTTTGACTGATCTATTCGGTTCCGGTTTTGCAAGGTGTTTCGTGTTCGATTCTGGTTTCGTTCTTCACATCGGCTCTGCGTCTAAGGGAAACGTCCGGTTGGGACGCAAGTACTACTGAACACTCCAGTATTTTGGTATCTTAAAATTTTCTCCACAGACAGATCGTTTTGCGACCACAACAGTCGGAGATAGATGTTTCAAAATAAACATTCCCAGCAGGGAAGACATGACGGCATTTCCATATACACCGACGGCTCGAAGTTAGACGGCCGAGTTGGAGGAGAGGTTTATTCAAGGGATCTGGACCTTGAGCTCTCCTTTAGACTACCTGATAATGGCAGCGTCTTCCAGATTGAAGTCTCAGCAATCTTGGACGACTGGATAAGTAAAGGCACTTTCGGCGGGGATATCGTTATTTTCAGCGACAGCTAAGCGGTCATCACAGCTGTCGTCGATCTTTTCAAGAGATGGCCCAACAGAACCGCGTAAACCTCATATGGGTCCCGGAACACAGGAACATTGAGGGAAACTGAAGGGCAAACGAACTTGCCAGGCAGAGCATGACCAAGCACGTTCTTCGAGATAAAGAGCGCTTAGGTATGCCGTTTGCCACATGCAAGCTAATGCTGAAGGAGTTTACACTCTGTCACGCCAACGAAAGATGGTTATAATCCACAGGGTGTCGAATATCCAAACAAACCTGGCCAAAATGAAATCATAAAAGATATAGACACATTCACGTCCTAAGAATGAGAGAAATCTCCATATTAATAGGTGTTATAACTGGGCACTGCCTTATTGGTAGGCACTCAGAAAGGCTAGGTGTGCCATACTGATGATAATAAATAAATTGAAGTTATGCACTGTGACCTTAAGATCTATTGTACCCTCATGTTCTAATAGCACATCTCCTAAGCCGACCGCCTTCAGGAAATCCAGAATCATGTTCGGCTTAGTTGATGTATGTATGTGCTTTCACTCTAGAGTCGTAGATCCGAAAAACTTCAGTCTTCTAGAGATAGCGTCACATATACCTAGTAGACCGGGTCGAAGAAAAAAGTTACAAAAGTCCGCCCCTAAATTTGAAGGTTATGTTGAGAGGAGTTCGGGAAAAATTTTATTTTTTTTTTATCCTTACAAAAACAGCCCAAATGGTTTTTTTATTGTAACTTTTTTATTTTACATCCGATTTTTAAAAATGGTATGTCAACATTTTTATATCGACAGCCCGCATAATTCTTCTGAATGTCCTTTTGGGCTCGGAAGTCGTTTTCAAATAGTTACGGCAGCTATGTAACTGCGTTTAAGGTCCTTAAAGTATCAATAATAAAAAAGTTACAATAATAAAGCAGTGGGCTGTTTTCGTAAGGATAAAAAAAAATCCCGAAATCCTCTCAACATAACCTTCAAATTTAGGGGCGGACTTTTGTAACTTTTTTTTGTATGGGCACCAACCCGGTCTATTGAGTCTGCAATGACATGTGAGGACTCCTGTTATAATCCTAATTGTTTTTAGACAGACCGATTACACTTTCGAACCGCCAGATATTGTAACCGCCCAACATTGCTTTCGCTCGACGCAGCCCGGTCGTCTGACGCCAGTGTTCTTCTCTCATACCGATGATGCGGTAGGAGTTGCAAAGATGATGAGGAGGAGGAGGAAACGTTCGGCACCTCATATGCAACTTGGGCTTTGAGCGGCGCGAGAACGCGAGAACGCGCTTTTTGGCAGTTTCCTTCCTGGATAGCCTACGCCAGATCGCGGAGCTGGATATAGGACATGATGACCTTCATCAAGTCATCATAACGGTTAGAGGAGGAGTAACGATGTCGGTTTAGGAGTGTCAGTCGCGGGATTCTGCTGTGTGGAGAATCCCAACAAGATAGCGATTTTCGATATTGCCGAGTCCAGGTCGTCGGGGGTATCACAACGGGTTTTTCAAAACTGGGTTAAGTGAGTCGCCATAGAGCAATTTGAACTTTGACCCCCCTGCGACACGCCTAAGCCATTTCCAATCGGAATACAATTTTTTGTGCGATATACTTGACCCTAATATATGCACATATGTATGCCTAGCAGAGTTGAACGAAAATATCAACAGCCATATGACTAGACCTAGAGTTGGGAAACTGCAAAGGTATAACTTCCACAGATTTAAAGACATCCTGTATAACGGTTGTCACTGGTCGGTACTCGTCTAAAACTCCTTAGGAGTAGCTTTTTGGAAAATCTTATGCGATTTTCTGCAATTGGGATTCCCAAAAACCAAAGAGTATCTATTTGTAGGATACACCGCATTCACGCTGCGACACGCCTAAACCATCTCCATTCGGGATAAAAAATTTTGTGTGATATCTTCGGCTATATTACTATCGATATAGGGATTGAGCCTTTGAAAATCGGATGCTAAAATTGTCTCCATACAAATAAGGACCACCCAAATGTATATTGCCCGTAAACAAAGATCACGTTTTATGAGTGTCTGATCATATCTACCACAGAAGTTCGAAAGAGTGGGCTGATTTGTATGAGAGGGAAAACTCCAAAAAAATCGACCCACTCTATTGTACAGAAAATTGAAGCCCAACCCATTTCACTTGGTTTCCGAGAGCCTGTCACAGATACAACTTTGTAAAGCGTACAGACGTACAATAGGAAACACATAATTTAAAAATGATTTCTAAAGACTAGAAATGGAGTAACAAATCTACCTTTCAAAATTCTGCCAAACCACTCACGAGGGGTGGCTCTGTTTAGTTAATCTTTTCAAGAACCTTGATGTTGCTTTTACCCCGATTATAGGCCGAAATATGGAGGTAGTAGGCCGGACATCAACATAGGACATAGCCATGTAAATCAGACCATCTTTTTTGAATGAAATTTAATTTTTATTTGCAGTATTACCGGAGGTATAAAATTTAACGTTACTTTATATACTCAAAACGGAACCAGAAACTGAACATAGTGAAGTCGGAAGTCGGTAATGCAGTAGACCAGGAAGTTAAATTTCATAGCAATGTTGCCACTCTGCATAAAAGTAATAAAGCGCTAGACAGATTTGTGATAACCCTACCCTATGTATGCCTGCACTACGGAACTAATGGGACATATAGCTCAAACAGAATCAATCCGCCAATACGTCAGTTGCGTGACGTGCGTCAATTTTATAGTACAATTAGACCGCACCAAATTTGGCGTTTTTTTATACAAATCTCATTTTCCAAATTTGGAATTCCATTGTATTTGACCTCATTTGCCGAACAATACAATCCACAGTTCCTGAAAATAGCAAGCCCAGCCAGAACCTTAATGGGCAATTGACGTGTGATAACTTTTGCACTTTTAAGAAAATGGGCGGATTCTACCAGGAAAATACAGAAGCCTTCTTGACTCTTCTTTTATTATTACTCTACAGGTGTTGAAATCATCACGGTAATACATTTTCTTTCGAAATGGCTCATTTGAATTCGCCAAATTCGGTGCGGTGTAAATGTACCAAGGCGAATTCATTACAGGTGGCATCCTCCTACCATATGGTTTCTTCTCCTTCCTTGAAAATCGAATCGTAGCTGTCAAATTGCTTATGTTGTTGCTTTGTCTGACATTTTTAGTTACAAGGAGTGTGCGCGTGCATGTAGATCTGAATTCGCTCGAACACACCTGTATGAATTCGCCTTGAAATGTACCATTAAAGCAAATTCTATTTTGATGTATCTGGCGTTAAGCGTTCAGCAGAATCAGTCCGTCAGTACGTCGAAATAACTGACAGCAAAGTAGACTGTGGGTCATTGTGTATCAATACCAAGTGTAAACTCTTCTTTTGACAACACACATTAAAATGTCGGTTTGTTTACATCCTGCACATATTAAAATGTCGCCAGCACCGAATAACAGAAAAGCAATGGCGTTGTTTAACATCCTGCAAACATCAACATGGCGGTCTCCTATCTTTTACCTAATGGTAGAAAGAGATGGGAAGATGGAAAGAAGTGAGACAAAAAAGGAAATTAAAAACAGGTGACTAAACTCACTTTGAAGTTTTCACGACTATGTCTATGATATCACACTTGTTATTAACCACAATCTCAAACAGGTGTTAAACTCATTTTGGAATTTTGACGTCTATGCAGAAGAGTTTACACTTGGTATTGATACACAATGCTGTGGGTGTTTGTATGAGTAACGCCAGATACGACGGATGCGTCAAAATAGAATTTGCTCTAAAATTGACGAACGTCACGCAACTGACGTAATGGCGGACGGATTCTGTTTCTCGCTTTAAGCTTTCGGCAGAATCAGTCCGTCACGTACGTGCCGGAAAAGGAAGAAACTGACAGCCGAGTAGGATGTGTGTATTTTGCATGTAAAACGCTACATTGACAAAGTATCAGTCAACGGATCCGGTATCCTTCGCCAATTTTCTACTTTGACGGAACATCAGCTGCGTGACAAATGTCAAAATCAATTTTACCGCCGATTTGACAACGGGATTGTGAAAATTGTGACTATAACAAGTATTACTTGAATATTTTCCATGTTTTTAACCGAAATTTTGATTTTGTTATGTTTTTTTTAATAATTTTCGTTTTGCGCCAATTACTTTGTTGACATATCTGTGTACTTCAACATGACGTACGTCAATCGCTATGTGCCATCCCTGTACGGCACGTACGTTTTGTCACGACGTACGTCACGTACGTGACGTATTGACGGACTGATTCTGCCGAAAGCTTTATGCATTATATGGCTACGCTCACACTGCAACCGACTTTTTCATCCGACATCATCAGAGAAATTCGAGCGCGTTTTATTTTACCGGGCGGCCAAGCTTGTCTACATTCGGGTGAAATCGGATGAAATCGCAGAGCTCATTTAAAACACATGTGTTGGGATGTGTGATTGCTCTCGGATGGCCGAAGTCGGTTGCAGTGTGAGCCTAGCCAAACACCGGCACTCTACTTTCCTGTCAGTTGTTTCAACGTACTGGCGTGCTGATTATGTTGAATGCTATAGTCCTTTGTTAAGTTAGCCTTCCCTTTTTTATAGATAAGCAGTTGGAAATGTTGTCAAAAAGCTGACGCTAACTTTAGTACCTACTTTATATCGACTAGGCCTATGCCCCATTGTGTTTTAGTATGATTCTGAGCATTGTGGATAATAACAAAAGTTATATGTTATCTGTCAAACTCTTAAAACACTCACCAACATGGCGCTTTTTATATATTTTGTTTAAATCCTGCACGAATAAACATGGCAGTCTTCTATACTCTACCGAATGGAATAAAGAGATGGGAAGATGGCAAGACATGAGATAAAAAAGGAAATCAAAAATAGGTGGCAAATTCACTTTAAACTTTTACTTTTTCACTTTTACGTGTGAATAACATATATGATATCACACTTGTTATTCACAATGATTCGGAGTACAGTGAACATTTTTTATTTTTTATTATTTTAAATTGTATGGGTTGTCACCGTGGCGGCAGATCAGCACCTGGTTTCTGTAACTTTTTAACGAAATTCGCTATTGTTATTAACATCGATTTTGACAAATTGTGTGCAGAAAATTGTGTCAAAATTAAGGATTTTTATTTAACGAACTTCGTTAAAAAGTTACAGAAACCAGGGGCAGAGCACAACAGTCGCTACTTTGTACAGGAATTTGCTGGTAAAATTTATTTTATAATAAAAAGTGATAAGCAGGCTGTGTGTCATTTAAGGCATCAAGCCCGGGGAATCCCAGTTTTTCGTCGCAACATTCCCGGATTATATTTATTCAAAACCCAGGCTTTCGGGATCAACTTCTTAGGGATCCACTTTCAAAAACGAGAAGCTTTCCGAGAGTGCAGCACTCTTTGGGAAAAAACTACTTCGGGGGAATGATTGCGGAGTTCGCACACATCACAACTGTGAAAGTAGAAACTAAAAGAAATTTTTATTTTAGAAAATTGTGTAAAAATTAAGGACTTTTATGCAAAGAACTTCGTTAAAAAGTTACGGAAACCAGGGGCAGAGCACAACAGTCGCTACTTTGTATAGGAATTTCTCGGTAAAATTTAACCTAAGGAAATTTTTTTTTTTAGTGAGTACATATATATTGGTACCTACCTAAAATCAGATAAAATATATCAAATGGGGTACCCAAAGACACGTATTTCCTTCTAGATTAGGAAACTAAAATTAAATATCTCAAACCGTTCAAAACACCAAAAAATTACACTTTCCGATAATAGACCGAAGGCTTAATCCACAATTTCTTTTTTTTTGTGAAACACCTTCGACGAGTCTTCGCTTTCGGATCCCTGCAAAAATCGTTGGATTATGTGTTCCAATTTTTGGATATTGGAGTACTCCAATAGTAATCCTTTGTATACCTCATCGGACCACCTGCAGCTCTTTCAAAGCCGATCATTGCTCCTGCCTTATCGACGAAAATCACGACGCTATCGCTCTGACAGTATATACTCCAAGAAGTATCAATATTTGAGTACATTGCAAAGTACTCTGACTGTAAGTACTCTATCGAGTAGCAGAAACAAAGCGAAGGTTGGAGTAGGTGGTCCAGTCCTAGGACATCGCAATGTTAATTGGAGCACAATTTTTATATGAAAAAGGATTACATTTGGAGTACTCTGATGCCTCAATTGGAGTACTCTTTGGATGGGAAATAGAGTACTCTCGATTTTTGCAGGGATTATGCATAACAATCTTTCTGAACGGTATCAGAAATAATCCCAATCGAAAACAGCAAAATTTGATAAAAATTAGGCGAACAAATTTTCTATGAAGTAAAATTATTTTTCATTATAAATTCAAACTGGCAATGCTATCTGCCGTTGACAGCACAAAAGCAACCTGGCAATGATCGCATTTTGGAATATGCGCTGTATTTCCAGCACAAAAAGGAAACGAGAAAGTCATAAAAAGAAAATTACAGATTTTAATAAAATTCGGGCGCAAAATTGTACTAAAAAATGAAAATATTCGTTCAAAAATACTATTAAGTGTTTATTAATGGCAATGTTTATAAAATACAATAGAAGAAAAGTGAATTTTGCGTATTAATTGTGAAATTAGTGCTACAGCATTGGAAAAATTTTCTTTTGCTGCTGCACCAAAGCAAAAGGGAGGGCGAACGAAACGCATACAGACAGTTTATTCTCATCGGTGTATAATAAACGCTGTAAGTTATTTACATTTTTAAAAATTTGTTGCATATAATAACATTAAATGGCTGTTGAGACGATTAATAAAATGTTTCTTGTGACTAAAATGATGTAAAAATTTTATAGTATCCCTAACCTGTACCACCACCCCACCATACTCCCCCTCCATAGTGCTGTCAATTTATTGAATGGAATTGGGAAGAGTACAGCGCGCCAGCGTTTATGTGATTGCAATTGCAGTGAAGAAAATGTATTTTGTTGTTATTAATGTTGTTTTAGAACAATAATCCTGTAGCTAATATATTGTATCATTAGCGGTCAACGTGTCTTGTGCATTCGGTAAAACGCAGTGTTTGTCAAGCTCTGCTAATCCACAAAATTATCCATTACGTGACTTACAGGTTGATTTCTTTTTTTTTTGTATAGATAAGCGCATTGGAATTGCAATTGGGTGCATTAGAGCTGTCGTTGTTGTTGTTCTTTAAGAAGACGCATGCGGGAAAAAGCTATATAGAGATTTTCAATGATACTAATCTAAAAGTTTGGACAGACGTGGAACAACTAGTTTCAGCTAAAAGCTATTAAAATAGTTAATCGTTGTGCAGAGTTAAGCAAACATTTCTTACACTGGGGACTGTTTATCAAGTTATTTGAAAAAGTTGCGCACCCGAAAGTTGCAACATTCTGAAAATTGCATCTCAAAAACTTTATAAAAATGGTAACTATGTATTATATTGTAAATAACTTTCGTTTCATATATTTGAAATTGATATCCTATAAGTTATAGTTATGTTATGTTTCTAAGAAGTGCAACTCGATGTCTGGGGCCTTATCATGTAATTCGATCCGAAAGAAATTTCATTCGAATTTGAAAAAAATTGTATGTGATTTGACAGCTTTCGAATAGCATTTACTATAGAATCGAATTACATGATAAGGCACCTGATCTACGATATGACGTCCTTCACAAAGCACGATCAAACTGTTAAATTTCTTCACGTTAGATCTCACTATGAACCCCCCAGCTGTTGTGGTTCCAATGGAAATAAATACAAAACTCACTGGCGGGCGAGGGGCTCTCAGCAATAAGAAGCTTTTTAGGTGAGCAAGCCGCACTGAATACTGGAAAGAAAACACGGCATGCTTAGTAGAGTATAACAAGGAAACTAGCAAACACAAATAAATAGCTTTAGGGCTTTTTGCGAAAAAAAAAATAACATCTACCCTTATGCCGCTAGGCTTCTCAACGCTCTAGCCAATAAATGAGGAGAAACCAAGATGAAAGCTCCCAAACAGTGAGTTTAGGAACACTGAGGGAAGCAAAGACCCTTCTGGCCGCACACCTTAGGGAGGTATCCACTGATCTGGAAGAGATTTAGCCTCCGCTTACGAGGCCTAGAGGACATGACAGGCATCTGGCGAAGAATCTTCTTTCAGAGAGTGCAGTCAGGTGGCCAATCAAATCCTTTCAGAGCTAGGAGTGAACGGGATCTACCCAACATTCCTGCAGCATGAATATAAACGCGACCCATGTCTGTCGGCCAAGGTGGTGTTTATGCATAAAGTGTGGAAAAAGGACAACTCATTAGCCAAATCCTTCAGATGAGCGCGGAGAAATTGTAACATCCTTTATATAGAGAGGGCCATCGACAATACCTTACACCAAAGTGTAAGTCGAGCACTTGAAAGAAAATAAGATCAACTACTCATTATGAATATGCCCAAGGTAGTCATACCGATCGTAAACGGCTACTAATATAGACAAATGACTTGCGTCTTTATTGCTGATCTTCGTATATATCGCCGAAACCAGTTAAGATATTAAAATTATTCAAATCTCCTACTGCAGCACTTTATAGCACCTTCCGTTTGATACCCGTATTGTACTAACACACTTTGGGTTATACACACATTAGCCGATAACAAACTGTGGTAATGCAATGTGAAAATTGCATTCACTTCCATTCAACAGTTTTTCAGTGATTCAGGCAAAAACATACACACACAGGGCAAAAATTCAAATATTTCTTATTTTATTCTATTAGCATAAAAATGATCCATCCTCTTAAGTTTTTTTTTTTTAATATGACTGAAAATTTCAAAAAATGCTATGTGGGCATCTGCAATGTACAGACATCAACCTGTAACAATTTTAATGTATTTAGAGATAAGTTGAACACACTTCCAGCTGATCCGTTTTTGAATCATTTGAAAAATCCCTTGTAGTTCGTTACACCGTGCAGCGGATATCTCCTTGCTTCAAGATAATGGCATAATTGGAGCATGCTTCTTTAGCTTGAGTGATGCACGGTCGAAGCAGTTTGTAAACAGACATCAAATTTTCTACATACCTACATATAGCCATGTCAGAGATTAGCAAG
Source organism: Campiglossa producta (assembly GCA_964058755.1). Lineage (NCBI taxonomy): Eukaryota > Metazoa > Arthropoda > Insecta > Diptera > Tephritidae > Campiglossa > Campiglossa producta. Next base: position 9,542,329 of record CAXKVI010000001.1, on the reverse strand, counting down.
AACAAACAAATCTCTAAAATATACATATAAGGCACAACAAGAGAGCTATACAAGACAAAGAGAGTGCGAGTGGGTGAAAGTTTCCATTAGCGAGTATCGCTGGACAGGAATAGCTTTACAAAACACATTTAGCTTTTTAGTTGGCGACGGTATATGAGAGCGAGCAGATCAGTCCAATACATTGGACGGAGGGCATATAAAAAAATATATGTAGGAGTTAGCGTAAACATTTATGTAGAATGCGACGGCGGGCACTATAGTCTATTTTTGGGATTCCTGTTTTGATTAATGGAAAAATGTGTCGAAATTATGATAAAACAAACAGCAAACAAAAATATACAAAAAAATATATGCAGTTTAATGGTTGAGGCATTTTAAAGAATCTATAAATTGATTGTGCTATTACATAATGAAACAATTTTAATATGTAGTTCGAAAGAGTCATCGAAACTAACGGTGTACCAGCATACGGAATAAACGGATATCTACTCAAACGTGGTGAATAGTAAAAAAAAAATATGGCAAAATCAGCGCGGAATTCAAGGCGTAATAGCCGTGCCGGTGGTTCCTCCACAAATTCATCCTCTTCACCCAGCAATAAACCACGCAAACAAGTAAAACGCTGTTGCCGCAATTTCGTCACATTTATGTGCACGCAAGTGGGCGTGGGCGCACTGATCGTTTTGTATGCTATCTTTGGTGCACTTACCTTTATGAATATAGAACGGGAATATGTTGATAAAAATTCTGCGTATGTAAGCGATTTAAGACAAATTTGTGCTGAGAAAATGTGGAATATAACAGAAAAATTTAATACATTCGATCGTAACGAATGGCAAAATGATACCGATGAAATATTACGTGAATATCAAAATGAAATTGCAACACTCATTAAAAATGGTTATGTTGGACGTACACCCGAACAAATATGGTCTTTTCCGGCGGCCTTGATGTTTTGTCTCTCCGTCATAACAATGATCGGTTATGGTAATATGGTGCCGCGTACACCTTGGGGTAAAGGTTTTACCGTTATCTATGCAACATTTGGCATACCGCTCTATATACTCTACTTTCTTAATATGGGTAAAGTATTGGCGCGCTCATTTAAATTTTTATATCGCAGTATGCATGATTGTGCTCAAGAGCCTGCAGTATATGAGACGCGTTTGGATGCGCTTGAAAATGGTATAGCAGGCGGCTTGGGTGCTATATATGGTCAACGTAAGAAAATTATTGTACCATCTACAGCTTGCTTGTGGGTCATCATATTCTATATACTCACTGGTACAATTATGTTTGCCAATTGGGAGAAATGGTCATTTTTAAACTCATTCTACTTTTGCATGACATCTTTGTGTAAAATTGGTTTTGGTGATTTTGTGCCGGGTGCATCGTTGATTACGGCCGCTGATATTGATGCAGCATCATTGAAAATACGAGAAGATTCCACTGCTGATCCTGATGATATATTTAATATGCAATTAATAACCGATCAAAATTCCAAATTAGCAATTAATTTCTTTTATATGTTAATTGGCATGGGTTTAGTGTCCATGTGCTATAATTTGATGCGTGAAGCGGTGCGCATGAAAATCAAAGAAATTCGTGAGGATACAAAGTTGTGCTTGGAGGATACGCAAACACGTTTTATGGGCTGTTGTGGCACGCGTGATTATTATGACGATGATTACTATTAAACTAAATAGGTTAAAGAATAAAGATTATATATGAAGGAATGAAATGAATGTGGATTGCGACCGGCGTGCGCGTGTGTTTGGTAATAATATGTTTTGTTTATCGCCAACGGTGTTGCTCTGGTGGTCACAGGCAATTTGCCATTTCAAAATGAAATGTGTATATAAATATAAATATTTACAATTAGTTGTATGTTACTGTTATGTTATTACTGCATTGTTGTTGGTGATACGCTGTGCTTTTAAAACGGTGCTGATTTCTCTTAATTGTATTGAACAAAAAAACTATAAATTTTAAATTGGCGTTGCAAGTTCAAATAATCATAAGGTGAGGAGGGATTTATTTTCAATTTTTTATTTTATTTTAAATTTTTGAAAATATTTATAATTGCAAATCGGTCAATTGAGTGGCAGCAATTTATAATTTATTTTCTTCATAAAAGATTGAAACATTAATTTTTTATGCACATAGAAACAGTGGGTGGCAAAAATCCACTCTGTTAAGAATGATTTAGACGGGTCGATTTTTGTCGTTCTATTGTGTTCTACCTTCAAATACAAGTGTGTGTGAATCGATCGATTTGCTATTTACACGGTGGAACGACAAAAATCGACTAGAAAAATCGACCCGTGTAAATCAGCCTTTATCCAGACAGAATTGTTATACATAAGTAAAATAGGTCACTGCTTATAAAAAATCGTAGATTAGAAACAAAAATATGCATTTGAATTAAATTTTGTATAGGGGTCAATCAATGTCAAAAATTAAATATTTTAAATTATTTTTTTAATTTTTTCCTTTTTTAAAGTTAGTTTTTTCAATATCTAATGTACTGTATAAAAAAAAAAAATTTTGACTGTTAAAAAAATTGGGAAAAATTCCAAAATTAAAAATTTAAATTTTTAACATACATATTTGTTATTTTGTTTAGGAACGCCCTTCAAACAAACCTTGTTGGGGGTTTTTCCATGTCAACTCGGCAAAGGGTAGGGATCGACCCCTTCTTATTTGAATACATTTTTGTAAGAAGTATCCCTTTCAAAGAGGCTTTTTTTGTTGTACCTAATTTTTTTATAATTTTTTTTTTTTTTTTTAATTTGAGTTGAGTTAAATTCGTTAAAACGAAGATTTCTAAATTCGATAAATATTTTGTTTTATATTTTCAATAAAGTAGTTTCCGAAAAACAGGAAACAAGTTGAATTTTGAGCTTTGCATAGCCTCAGGCAGAACTCGTTCTTGTGATAAAAGGAAACTAACTACTAACTAATGGCGGCGATATACCAACAGGTTATCATAACCTCTAACGAGATTTCTCTTCCAACTTGTGATGTGCCGCTTTTGAGTTTTTTCCTACAAACGGAAACTCACGAAAATTTTTTCAAATCCGAAGGAACGATTTAAGATGGAATTACCCATAGATTCCCTTAAAGTTTCCCAGACTCCAGGGAATTTTACAAAACGATATCGGGCTTAGTGAACCGAGCCGAATCTGATACTGACAGTTTAGACGCTATGCTTTTGAAAGAACTTTTGTAAGGCTAAGGAAAGTTACTGAATAATCGCTCCTTGAATTGGCTCAACAGCACAGACAAAGTTCAAAGCACATTATTTAAAAAAAAAGCTTATATTTAAATATTAAAACAAACAAACCGAATTTATTTTTCAGGCAATCATTGAACATTTTTTGAAACTACAAAAAAGGGTCACAAACTTCGGGGTAATGCTAGGCGGCAGTACCGATCGTCTATGCACACCGAGCACGTCAGCTGGCCCATTTCGTATATTTGCCGTTACCGGCTTTCAAAATCGGGCAAATGATATTGTCTATTGCCCACCAATACGGCCGACCGGCAGCGAGAATGCCGAAGATTCGACGGCAGTGGTTTACTTTGGTGGCGATGTGCAGGTATGTAAATATTGGAGATTACAAATTAGCAATTTTAAATTCTCAATTTCTTTTTTGTTGTTTTTTCCTTTCAATTTTTAGGACTTTCCGGAGAGCATGGAAACGAATCGAGATAGCCGTGGTTATATGAAATACAATTTAGAGAATTCGGCGATACTTCTACGTGAGGCTTTTCCACGCGCTCACATCATTGTCATACGGCCTGTGAGGTAAACAAAATGAATACGGCTTTAGGATATGGGATAGAGCTCTTGATATTCGAATATTCAATTTATCGAACTATTCTAATAAGGCAACATTCGAATAGTAAAATTCGAATACCAATATTCGAACATAAAAAAATAAAAATAAAATAAAACAAGTATTCGACACCATTGAGTACTCGCAGTTTATCGAATATTCTAATAATCGTAGCTCATCGAATACTCGCGTAGTAACATTCGGTTTTCAGTAGCAAAAAAATCTGCAATCGAAGCTTCGAATATTCGAACTATTCGATTAATTTCAGGAGGCCTTATATGGATTGTTTTATACCCCGTAGCATAAATAAAATGTCTTTTTATTTTACAGAATGGAATTTAAAACATTTAGTTGCTTCGATAATTTTGTACGTGGTAATAACGCTGGCGTTCCCGATCATACCCCTATGAACCATGCATTGCAACATTTAGAAAAGTAAGTATTAAATCAAATCGTCAAATGGTTGGAATCGACACTTTCCTACTTTCTTTTGTCATGAAAAAAAAATTTGTCAAACGAAAAAAATTAAAATTTTTAATATGTCAAATGTTTTGAACAGAAAAATTAAACTTTCAATATTGGAAAAATTTTAAATTTTTCAGAATCGCAAAAATGAAAGTTAAACCCCGAATTTATTGTATTGCCAAAAGTGTAATACAAAAAAAATTAATACCAGAATTTAATAGAATTTCATTTTTACGATTTTCTAAAACACAAATTTTTTTAAGTGAAAATTTGAAACAAAAAAAAAATCAAAAATTCTCAAAATTTTTTGCTTAAAAAATACAAGAAAATGAACACACTATTGTCAACACACATCAAAATAATGATGCATGAAACAAATTTTAGACTTTTGTAAAAATGTGCAATTTCTTGTGTTATTTTTGAAAAAATTTAGGGAAAAGAGTCCCAGAAAAACTTTGAATAACTTAAAAAAAAATTGGGAGTTTTTTTCCTTTGCTGAATTGTTTTTTATGACCAAAGGAAACACCAAAATTCAAATCAGAAAGTGAGGATTCAATCACTTGACGATTTAACATGGAATCACCCTAATAATATAATTTCAATTTCACTTCACCAACAGATTACTACAAAATCTTTCTCAACGACTGATCTCTATACCCGAAAATGAAATAATGGATCAGGCAGCACAAGCGGCAGCTGCTGCTGCTGCTGTTGCCGCCGCCGCTGCATTAGTGTCCTCTACACTATCCACAGCTACCACTGATACGTCTGTCCCCTCCACATCAACGCTAAATGATAGTAGTCAAGATATGGATATTGATATATTGCAAGTGCAAGAAAATGTGACTGTTGATGCTGATGGTGCTGTAATATTTCCAAATGTAGGTGGTGGTACCAATGCTGGTAGTGATACTGATGGTAATGGTGTTGATAGTGGCGCAACTAATGCCGTTGATATAACTGATAATAACACGGCTGCTAATACATCAGCAATATTGAATAATACAGCAAATAGTAGTATGTCAGCAACGTCAACAAATACACAAAGTACCACGCCACTGTCTTCTTTACAAGCCACGACTCAGCAACAGCAAACACAAGTCAACAATGTACTACATTTCAATAATGTTGGTGGTGACGGTAGTAGCAATAATAGTAATGAGTGTTTAACACAACCACAACAGCAACAGCACACAACACGTCAAAATAGTAACCCTCTGTGGTGGCGCGAAAATTTAAATTTGGATAAAGCGAAACTAGTTTTGATTGGCTTCAGTAAAGGCTGTGTGGTCCTCAATCAAGTGAGTCATATTTGGTGTAAAAATCGAAAATACAATTTTTGTTTCACATTTTAAGTAATGATCTAAAAAAAATCAGGAGCAATAATCGAAATGTCATTTTAAAATTTATCTATGGGCTATTTAAAGTTAAAAAAGCGAAATTAAAAAAAAAAAAAGTGTTAAAAATTTCCAATTCGTGAAAAGACAAGACAAATGTTTTGCCCAAAATCCAAAAATTATATTTGTGAAATTCCTAATTTTTTCTTAAAAAAAAAACCATAGAATGAAGAGTAAATCTTAATTTTTTCATAACTCTTGAACAAAAAAATATAATTTGTTTTCTTTGCCAGATCTTTCTGATACTATTAAACTTTCCACCAAAATTTATTAAAATCAAAAGGGCGTTAATTCAAACTATTTGATGATTTGACATGGAATGAACCCTATCTCATCTTTTTATACAAAAACGGTCCTCCCAAGCTGAAAATGTTTTGAATCGTTCAGAGCGTTATGAAAAAAAAAAAAATTAAGCTAGAGCGTTCGTGAAAACAATTAGCAAAGTACATAAAGACAGCTTACATATCGTGGGGTGACAGGTAAAACTCATTAAGTACACTAACAAAGAATTTGAGATATTAAGGTTTTAAACACTTTTTAACGTCAAAATTCAACCAGACGCTCTAATATCTTTAAAGTTTCATGTAGTTAAATCTAGAGAGGTGACAATACGGCTGCAAGCTTATTTTTTTTAGAACTCAGCCATAATCTTCGTTATTGACAAAACTGTATTTAGTGACTTTTCCCTGTCCAAAAATTTGTTATAGCTTTGTAAAAAATTAAAAAATAAACAACTTAAGCATTCAGAATTCCCTTTATTAATGTAAATACATGTGCACAATTTATTTTCATCTGATTCGTTATCGCTTCTTTCGAATAAAGGCAAAGATTCCCTTCCGGTAAATGTTGTTGATGGCTAGTTCTTATACCATGGCACCATTTCCTCTGGTATTTGTCCGGCATTGCAAAGTTTTATAAGATCTGCTTTTTTTGCTGCAGATATCGGAAGCATCGCAGGGCTCAGATTAGCAGAACCCGTTCGAGGTCGACCTCTCCCTGCACTGATATTTATTTCTTTGTAGTCACTAGTGTGATCATATCTGTAATATATGGTGTCAGGTTTGGACTTTTCCACTTTTATGCATTTATTTTTCAGCCCTCTTTATCCTTGTTACGGTTTTTTATTGTTGCTAATGCCAATTCGTGTAAATTGTAAAATCATTATACGTAAGCATATGTACTTGATACTTATTTGTTCGCTTTCTTCTAGCAGATTTGAAAATTTCAGCCCAATCATTCATGCAAAATGCAGTTTTATGCCGTTTAGTGACCTCTATTGCTGAATGTATAGAGTCACACTCCATATATGTATGTCCTGATTCTAGACGCTTAAGTTCAATTTTTACTAAATTACTGGCAACATGTAAGACGTGTAGTAATACTGCAGCTACTTGCTGATTTCGATTTTGGCCACCACAAGTATCGCAAAATAAAAATATTTCCTTTACCGTGGCAGGCAGACTTAGAAGAAACTTATACAAGATTGAGCCTATTTCGCTGCTTCCACGTTTGCCTTGGAGTTCGTTCCACGTGAAGCAATGCGCTTCTTCCACATCTCCAACATAAATAGTTAAATTATACACGCATATTTTTTTCATTAAATACGGTAATGAGTTTTACCTGTCCAAGTTTTATACAAATTTTTAGATAATGATATTTTAATTTTTGCAAAGCCCGCCTGCTCTAAGTTGGGCAAATATTAAATCATTTTTCAAAAAGGCCAGTGAAAAATAATGTGATATATGCAAAAAACGGGGTTTTTCCAAAAACTGTACTTAATGAGTTTTACCTGTCACCCCACGATATATAAATATTACTTCAACTTTTTCTTATAACATTTATCCCCACGAATATGTATTTAGTACCTGGGGGACCGATGTGGCTCGGTGCTATCAAATAAGCGTTAGCTTTACTCACCCAGAATGATCCCAAAGAGACCCTGAAATAATCCTAAAATTATTGCAATACGACCCAAAATCATCCGAAACTGAACCCAAAACGACCCAAAAATGATCCCATAATTACCCCAAAATGACAATAACATGAACCCAAAATGATTCCAAAATAACCCCAAAAATGTTCCCAAAATTTAACCCAAAATTATCCAAAAAATATCTCAAAATGACCCTAAAATGATTCCAAATTGACCACAAAATGATCCAAAAATGTCCGCAAAATTGTCCCAAAATGATCCAAAAATCGAAATAGCGCCAAAATTATCCCAAGGTGATCCTAAGTTAATACAAAAATGATCCCAAAATGACCCCAAAATATATAAATACAATACGGTAAAATGGTAACCCTGGTCGGCAACCCTTTTTGAAAATATTTTAGTTGCTATATCGGCGAAAATACCTTTCATTTGATACCCATATTTGCATATCTTGCTCCGTAATTTAAAAAATTGAGATAGGTGGCAACCCTGTAACCCCTTCAAGTGGCAACCCCCAAGTCTTAGAATCCATAATACTATCTCTATGCCAATTTCATTCCCATCGGGCAAGCGGTTCTCGATATAGTACCGGATATACAAATATACTGTGGTAAGGTGGCAACCCTAAGTGGCAATCCTTTTCATTTGATACCCATATTAGCATATCTTGCTGCATAATTAAAAAAATTTATCGGTGGCAACCCTGTAAACCGCTCTGAAGTGGATAGTCTTAGAATCAATCATATATATATGCCAAACATACAAGTTTAGTTCGTTTAAAGTTATAGGATATTAATTTCTGTTATCTTTCCTTCCACTTTTACTTTCAGTTTATTTACGAATTCCATTACCTAAAAACTCTCACGCCGGATGATAGTACAATGATACGTTTGCTTTCGCGCATCAAAGACATGTATTGGCTAGATGGTGGGCATGGTGGTCAAAAGAATACATGGATAACGTCTCGAAGTCTCTTAGAAACACTCACTCGAATGGGTAAGTGATACATTTTCAATTACCGTGCTGACCTCTAACCGAATCTCTGCTTTTAAAGGTATGAATATCCATGTACATTTAACACCGTATCAAGTACAAGACGATCGTCGACCATGGATACGAAAGGAAGAGAAAATTTTTACCGATATGCTGCGGCGTTTGGGTGCACCAATAACACGTCATTTGCACTATGATAGTCAGACAGCGAACTTAATGACACATTTTGAAGTATTGCAAGCTTTTTGTCAACACATTCACGCACTTAATCAGCAGCAACAGCAATTGCAAATACAACAACAGCAACAGCATCAACAAGCCACAACACAACAAACATCATCAGCTTTACAACCATTGCAGCAAACTACGAGCAACATACAATTAAATGACCAGCTGTCACAGCAACAGCTACAACAACAGCAACAACAAACACAGCTTAATAATACAAATCGTACAGAATTGGGTAAGACAAGCCCAAGTGGACCGAAGTGACATCACCGTCGTCGCAATGTTAGCCGCTTGCATTTGCGTAGAGTGGCAACTGGTACGGCACCGCCAGGCAGTAATCCATTGGCAACAATATCGAAACAAATTATGCATGTATCACCGCAACCGCCGCAGCAACAGCACTACCAAATAGTGCAGCAGCATCAGCATCAGTCTATAGTCGTCACTGCAGCACCACCAACAACAAATTTTAACTTGCTTGATATAGCAACTACATCAATTGTAAATAATTATACACTTCATATGACACAGAATGCAACAGCAACAGCTACAATTACAACCGCAACAGCAACAGCCGTTGTGCCTAATAATCGTCTCCGCTATAAAGCACCAAATTTGCAGCGAGGCAGGCCAAGATTAAATCAGCGTCATCATCACCATCACCATCACAGAGGCCAGACAACAAAAGTGCATCACTATTCACGTACTAAAGGTAGGCTTTTACAACATCAGCCTTGTCGTTAGATATTTTCTCTTTCGCGGGGGGTAGTAAAAAGACAAAACGTGTACGCGTATGCTTAGGAGCAAAAAATAAATGTACATAAATGCATGCGCACTGGGGTGATTACAAAAAAATGTTTGGGTTCTTACCCCTTAAAAAGCTAGTAATTGATAAGAAAAGAAGCCTAGCAGAAAATAAGCTCCATAACGTAACTTAGATGTCGCTATTTGAATAAGTAAAGTTTTTTTCGGAAAAAATTAAAAAAAAATATTAGAAAAAACGCTTAAAAAATGAAATTTTTTTCCATGCCTAATATACATTAGGATGGTCCTTATTTGTATGGAGACAATATTATCATCAGATTTCCAAAGGCTTAACCCATAGGTTGGGTCAAGTGGCTGCCGCAGAGGCACACCTAGGCCAGTATTAAAAGGCCCGTTGTGGTACCACCAACACTAGGAAAGTCAGTTCCGGGACCCTACATCGATAGCAATATAGCCGAAGATATCACACAAAAAATTGTATCCCGATGGAGGTGGGGTGGTTTAGGCGTGTCGCGGGGGGCTCAAACTTCAGATTGCTCTATGGAGACTCAAAAAATAAAAGTGATTTTTCTTTATAATTAATACTCGAAATCGGCAGCCTATGGTCGGAGATATCACATGCAAAATCTGATCCGGATTGGAAGTGCCTAAGGCCTGTCGAAGGAGGCTAAAGATCAGACTACCCCCTGTGACACGCCTTAAATGTTTCCAATCGGAACCAAGATTTGTATGTGATATCTCCCACGATAGTCCTATCGAACCAAGTATTGCATAAAAAAAAGATAATTTTAATTTTTTTAGTCTCTGTGGTATGGTCTGAACTTTAACCCCCTTGCGACACGCCTTAGGCTTTCCCAATCGGGGCCAGAGTTTGCATGTGATATCTCCTACCATAGTACTACCGATTTCGAGTATTAGATAAAAAGAAGAGTCTCCATAAAGCAATCTGTACTTCGACCCCCCCGCGACACGGGATAAAAATTTGTGTGCGATATAGTTGACCGTGGTGCAACCGATCTAGCGGGTGAGCCTGGAAAAAATACTACATTTGATTATAAGGACCACCCTAATACATATACATATTAGTAAAAAATAGCGACCTCTATGTGTTAAGTTGTAGCGCTAATTTTTTTGCAAAGTTTATTTTCTCATTAAATACGAACTTTTGAGGGGGTGAGACCAAAAAACAAATTTTTTTTAATCACCCGAATGTGAACACAAATTTTGAATGCCCTTCATTGGTCTTATGATCAGATCAAACCGAAGTCCGATTTATTTGCATTGAAATGAATGGAATGAATTAATAAGGCTAGTTTAGGTTTTCTGTCACGGCAGAAAAAGAAATGACAAACTCCAATGAAAACTAAAAAAAAAATTAAAAAAAAAAAATTGCAGATTTAAATAGAAAAACATTTTAATCAAAAAACGTAATGCTATCAACGTATTATGTCAAATATTAAATTTAAAGATTTAACAATTATTTTTTATTATCATTAATGAGCCTAAGTAAAGAGCTATTAAGTATTAAATGTAGTTCGTTAATTTATTAACATAATATATGCGACGGAATGTAGTGAATAAAAAGAAAAAAAGGCGATATGGGAATTGAAAAGCCTTTCATGACAAAAAAAAAGACTTGGATGGGGGTTTACCGACCACTGCTAGAAAAAAACTTCTATACCTGTTCGATGCTAAAACGTCATATAACTACATTTGACAAAGAAGAAGATATATTTTCGGCTATGGAAATTTTCAAAAAAAAATCCTGGCGGTAATTGAATTTTTGGGGCTATTTTACTTTCATAACTCCCATATCGGTTTGATACATCCTTTTTAGTTGTCGCATAATGCTATAATTTTGTTTCCTTTACTGAAACCGTACTTGCATTCATACAGTTACTTTTTTTCGCAAAAGTATAGTACGAAAAATAGAATAGATATCTATATTAGACTAGACAAAACAAATTTTTTTTTTTAGAAATTATATTGAAATTAACTTTTAGAATGGCGATAAAAATACTGTACGAGTTTTAGACCCTGATTCGAATTAAGATTTTTTGGATTGATTCCGTTTGTTGCTTTTTATCTGCCAAAAACCATTCAGGTAAAAAGAGTTATAAGAAAGGGGAATGGTACCTGCTAAACATACTAAAATTGTGTAGCTCCATATATCTAAAAGGGTTCCTGGCAGTGGCCTTGAATTTGGTATCTAGATATACAATAGCAGTAACATTCTCACAGAAAAAATTAGATTGATTGTAGTAATGCTCCGATGTAAACTTGGTGACTCCTACTCGAATCCTGGCTATCTGGATGCATCTGGATGCATTCTTTTCGTGATAGTTTGGGCGGTCTGTGGTTGTATTATACAACTTCAAGGAGCAGTTAGCTGTTTCCCATGATTTGTTTTTTAGATGTGATAGGTGTGATTTTATGAAGTTCGTTATGGCGGACGTCAGACAAGGAATCTCAGCTACAGGCGGCATGCTAAAAGCTTGTTTAGCAGCTCTGTCAGCTAGTTCATTGCCTACTATCCCCACATGACCTGGTATCCAAAGCAGTTTAACATCACTCTGGATGTCAATACCGCTTAGTGCTTCTCGCTTCACTATGTTCGTCTTGTAACGCAGTAATCACGCTTAAACTGTCCGAGGCTATGATGGCTTGTTTGTTGTTTTTTATTGCATCATGAAGAGCAAACCGAAAAATGAGTGTTGTCAAATATATTGGACGTACAACAGACTTACGTGGTAAAACGCTTGGAGCTTGTATGAAATTTGCGAAACTTCGGTGCAGGCCGTATATTAATACGTAACAAATTCCAGAGATATAAGGAGCCTTGCTACATGCGTATTGTCAAAGTGGAGCTGACACCACATGATCCAGCAAAGCATCCCATAGGTAAGGTTGCTGTAAGGGTTGAGAAGTCATGGCGTGGCGTTGTTAGTCCTACACCAGTTACCATCTATAATACAAGTTACAAGCAGGATTACGAATTGGTGCCTAAACAGGACGAGTCGAAATTTTGAAATAATACAAAGAAAGTATGAGAGCAAATTTTACCAAATCAAATTGAGTTTCCATCACTTTTTCGTGACTTTATACGACAAGAAACAGGTGTTGAGGAACCCAAAATGAAAGTGCATCACAAAAGGACACATAATAAACTCCCAACAAACACAGTCTCTAATATTAGATAACTCGGGTAATTCTCTAACTATTCTCTATTCGAAGGCGACAGTGGAGAACTACACTAGAACTCGATTCGAGATAGGTTAGAGAAGTAGCCAAAAGGCGATTCCCATTAGAGAATGACATTAGAATTCGATTGGAAAACTATAGTTTTCTCGATATGAGAATTATGTTCCATTTTGTTGAAGAACGCTGTGTTTCTCGAGTGCTTCTAGAGTCGTCCTCTAACGTTAGAGATTGGAGAATGGGGCTAGTTCTCGAATGTGCCTCCGATCGAAATCTAGCTTCATGGTTTGTTGGGCTTGTACGCTTAGCTAAGGAGGGAGAAAAGCCGACGATCAAATGTACAATGGGTTTAGGTAAACCCGCTAGTCCAAAGTTGCACGAAAACATTTCATCTTAAGATCCTTACTAGAGTTTTTCAAATATTCAATGTTTCAGGCTGAATAAAAAGGGAAGGTTTATGACAGGTCAAAAGGGAAGGCTTAGAACAAGGTCCTATTTTGAGTTATCGGTAAAGGGGACGTGGCATATTATAAAAAATTAAATTTCCCACAAAAAAATTCGGATCTGGTAACTTTAACTTGGTACAAGAATATGCATGTATTTTGACAAGTTGTAATCGCCAAGGTTGTGGGTAGGCCCTAACCTAAAAAAAAAACGAAATCATAGCATTTGCGGTTATTTCTTATTTGAGGTTAAAGCCGAACATCGACCCGTTATAAAACTGTATTCAGATTTTGCTTTCAACTCCTTTTATGCAACTGTATTTAACTCTTTCCTATATTGAGTTTGCCCAAAAGTAAGGTTTGAAACTCTTACAAAACTCTTATTCGCGATTTTAAAAAATAATATCAAAATTATTTTTAAAAAAATCAGTTTTGTTTAGCCCAGCCTAATATAAACTTAATTTAGACGTTGCAATCAGAGTGATTTTGGTGCAGTGATTTGACTAGAACTTAGTTTTATTTTTAGTTGCTATTTATATATGGGTCATTCCATGCTAAATCGACAAATTTTTTACCTGACCCCTTCGATTTCGCTAAAAATTTGCTATCTTTTTCTACCCCCCCGAAAAACATATTTCAGAATTTTTTCAAATTTTTTTCCCCAAATCAAAAAAAGTTATGAACTTTTAATAAAAACTTTTTTTTTAATGCTGTAACTTTTTCAAAAATCGACCGTTTGGGATCATTTTTTGCTTAATTTTTGTTTTTAAATGTAGTTTTCGGGAAAAAAAAATGAAAAAATTTTAAAAGGCCAGATATATAAATTTTTTTTTGTCGAAAACAAAGTCCGACCTTTCAATAAAAAGTAATATAAAATGAGTCAAAGTGGAAATAAGTCCCGCTAATAACAAGATTTGCCGACAATCGCTTTTATTATTTATTTTTTTTTTATTATTGAAAAAAAAATTTCATAAAAGTTATATAAAATGAGCCAAAGTGGAATTTTTTTTTTTTCAATCAAAGAAAAATAGCACATCTTGTGATATAAATGAGCCAAGTTTAAAAAAAAATTTTTTCAATAAAAAAAAAACTGTCGATTTTTGAAAAAAAGGGTTTTTTTAAAGTTCATAACAATTCTGAAAAATGTTTTTCGGGGGGTAGAAAAAGGTAGCAAATTTTTAGCGAAATCGAAGGGGGTCAGGTAAAAATTTGTCGATTTGGCATGGAATGACCCATATGTATGTATACTTACATACATTTATACATAATGTATATCCTTATTCAAGTGCATACATTTTTTAATTTTGATAAAAAAAAAATTAAGTTAATATTTTCTCGAAAAAAATAGAAATTGTATACACATTATAATTATCATTACCCAGTGCAATCTTCTTAGGCATTTATACACACATAGACAAACACACTTGTACTTGTTTTAATTTACTTTTATTTTTACTCTCCCCTCATTTTTATTTGCTTTCTTTTAAAAGCCTCTTCTAAAACGTAAAGTAACCAAAGTTCTCTAATTGTTCCCTTTCGCAAATTGTCGTACTTTAATTAAGAACTTCTGTTAGTGTTTTCGATATATTTATAATGCTAACATATACTAGTTTTTTTGTTTTAAATATTTTAATTATTTTTAATATTTACAATGACTACAATAATTGTTCTAAAATTTAAAAAATAGAGCTCAAAGTAAATATATAAGCTATTTTGTCTAAAAATGTAAAAGAGAATAAGTAAACATTTTCTGTCACCACCTTAAAAGAAGTTACATAAAAAAATTCGTCAAAATTCCCTTTCTTACAGAAACAGAAAAAGTTTCTGGTTATTGCTCTGTACATCAACCAGATGAGTATTGTACCGAATCTAAACTATTTTGAAGAGATTGAGGCATAAGTAATAGATTAAATCTCACTGTTTTTTTTTTTTCGAAGTAAGCCTCCAAAATTTAGTATCGAAGTTCGAACTTCGTTATTTTTGTTATTGCTATAAAGTATTGAAAAGTACACCAATCAAACAAACGAGGAAAGCAGACCACGCCCATATTTTGGCTTTTAAAATTTTTTAAACAATTAGAAAACAAAAATTACGAAGGTCAAATTTCGAACTTCGAAAAACGGAGATATTACTTTTTTACTTTTGTATATCTCAATTTATTCAAAAAAGTTGGGTTGGACGTATTTTTGGTTTGGAAAAAGAATTGATTTTGTCGTAGTATTGTGACTACAAATCGGATCACTCGAGACTCGGGTCATTCCATGTCAAATCGTCAAATAGTTCGAAGCTATCTCTCATAGCTATCCCTCTTCTGGTGGGAGTTTTTTTTTTATCATAAAACAAAGTTCTGGAGAAAACTATAAAAAAAATGTTAAATTTATGCAACAAGAGAGAGCAGCATGCGCTCTTCTTTAATATTTAAAACTTTGTCACAAATAAAAATAGTAAAAATTACAAATTACAAAAAAGTAAATACAAAATGAATGTTAAACACAAAAAAAAAAACAATGCTTAAGAAATTCTTAACAAAAAAACAAAATTATAAGAGAAAATTCGAAAATCGAAAAATTGCATTCGAATGGCATGACAAGAAAAAGTGAAGAATTTATTAAATGATAAAAAACTAAATTTTATGTAAGTTAAAATTGTATAAGAGAGAGAAAATCGTGAGAAATAAAAAGTTAAGTTGCTATAATTACATGTGTGAGAAAATTTGTAGTATGCAATTATATTTCAAATAAAACTTATTCAAAGTGTAACTAATGGTTTTTATTTTTATTTTTTTTTCTTATCTGAAAAGCGTAAGTATGACTGGTGAAACGCTTAGTGGGAAAATTTTCCAAACCCTCAGATAATAGCTCGACATGCGTGCTAGAGAGACGTGAACGTGATGCATCTGGTGACAAAGAGAGACGAGCTTTGCTTCTCTGAAGCTTTAGTATAAGCTACTTATCTCGATACTAATCGAATGATCGACTATACAATTTTAGTTTCACATTTCGTTATAAACAAAAAAATTCTGCACTTTTATTTTCATTGTTATCGTTACAAGTTTTATTTATGTACAATATTTGGTTTGAAACTCTCATAGAATCAGATTTACAAGTACAAAATATACAGACTTATCAAGGCGAAGTCTTGATGCACAGCATCTTTCAACAAATACGATTTAAAATCTATAAGCTAATGTCACTACGCTAATTAATGTATGTATGTAAATTATTTTTAATAGTTATACTCTAATTATCCTAATTGCTATTTATATAGAAAATCTACAAAAATATATAAATGAGATTTCAATTATGTTCGCGTATTTAAATGATTCCGTTTAAAATTGTTACAAATCATGTAATTTTCCACTACACAAAAAATTTTAAAATAATGAAACAGAAGAGATCGAAAACGGAATGTGGGCTTGCACACTTTTGCTGAATCAGGTGCTGTCCTTTGCCCGACATTAATTGTTTACGCTCAGGTAAAACCAACTCGAATAAATTTGGTTTATCCACCCTACATCTCTAGGAACTTGAGGTCGCCAGAGTCGGTTTTTGTTTATGGAACAGGTTTAGGGGAAATTCAATTCCTATGTAGTTAAAAATGGAGTATAATGGCCAAATATGAGTTCTTTTAACTAGGAAAATCTGACTTTTGACCCGCCGATTCATTACATTGTACAGAACCCGGCTGGGTATTGGACTAAACCAACTTTTTTTAAGAGATCGAGATATAAGTAAGAAAGTAACTTCCCCCGTTTTTCGAAGTTAACCTCCTAAACTTAGTTATGGGCTTTCGAATTTCGAAATTGGATCCATCGTAGTTTTTGGTTTGTTATTGGTGACTTAAAAAATTGAGAAAGGCAAAATGTGGACGTGGTATGCTTGCCGCTCTTGTTTGATTGTTGTACATTGTTTTCGTTTAAAAAAAAAATCCGATTTTCGAAAACATTAATAGCTGGATATTTCTAGTGATATCGACCCCTTTTCGCGGAATTATCGTAACGGTAATTTTTTCGAAATTTATTTTTTGATTCAACCCCGTGATTGTCATTTTCGTTGCAAATTTTTTTTACATTCCTCAGCGTATCTGGTAAAATATTATATGTAGCTGAAATCCTTATATGTAATTGTGCCAAAAAGTGGCTTTCTTTTTATATCGTATGGAATAATTCATACAGTAATAAGAACGAAAAACTTGTATTTTGTCCCTTACGATAACTTCGCGAATAGGGGTTGATATAATATTTCTTCTTGCATACACTTTCGAAGCAAAAGAATGTACATCAGTCAAGCAAGGGACGCAAGCAGGCTGCGCCCACATTTTGCTTTTTCCAATTTTTAAATACAATAAGCTTGAGGTTGACACTGTGATTGGAGACGTTATGTATTGCGCTGAACAATCCGATGTGCGGGAAAGAGAAAGGAGAGCGAAATATTCTTTGAAGTCTTGTATCAAAAAAAAAACTTGTCTTTGTTGCCTTGCAAAGCATTTTCCTTCTTAATCGAAAGATTTATTGCTGTGATAGCAAATTTTAGAAAATAAACTATAGAATTACTGGCAATTTTTATAAAGGAGACGCGAACACAGCTGCCTTCTTGAATTTTACGAATGAAAGCAAAATAAATATCATCTTCGCATTGCTAATAAACAACTTATAATAATGCGCAACGATTTCTACAGCTAATGGTCAACCATTCATCACTACCATCACAGCAATCACATATTCCATCATTTATACGACTACTTGGTACAAATAAATCTGCGCCGCGTCCAGTAAGGTGTCGCTTCTGGTACTTGCAATAAAATCGTCCATTCGTGCAGGCATTCGTACTGGGCTCATCACTACCATCGGCCAAACAATCGCAATAGTCATCATTGACACGTTCAAATGCTACTTCATGACTACCATCCAAACAACGAAATTTGCCATTGAAGTTTGGTTTATACGAATTATAATCGAATAGACGAATTCCACTAAAAATATGGTATATATGTATATATAAAAAATAAAGGTGTTTACAGCTTTCAAATTCTATTTACCGTATTATTTTGATGGAGTCATCAGCGGCATTGTCCAAGCCTCCAACTGCGCTACCGCCGCCACCTCCTCCGCCATCATAACCATCAGTCTGTTTACTACCCAAGGATTGCAGGATTTCTTGATGCTTTTTTCGTATTCCATTCACTGTATCCTCTAAACTCCAGGGAGTGCTGGCATTTGGCAGCTGATTTATGGAGAATGCTTGATAAATAATAAAAAGTATACCCAAAAAGAATACACCTAATAAAAGCATTTTTGACTTTTGTTTATAAAAGGGTTTATAATATATATTCTCCCTTTTAACCCAAGTCTTTCGCATTGTGATTCTTTTTGTATTACACTAGATTTATCTCGATATTCCAAAGCACTTAATTATTAATTTTTTATCCAAAAGTTTATAAAATGTAAATGTGTCAGGAATTAATTATTTTTGTTTACTTGACACGGCTTTTCATTTGACAGTGTGGCACTATTGAAAACTGAAAAAGGGTTGTATTTTTTAGGCTGGTGCATGGTGCATGTGTGGTGAAAACTGCAATGCACCACTAATAGTACATTTACACCGCACAAATTTGGCGAATTTAAATGAGCCAGTTCGACACCGTTTAAGCGGGCTACTCACCTGCCAAGAAATGTCAAACTCCATATAAGAAAAAGCTCAAGAAATGGCCAAGAACTGTTTTCACACGTCAAGTTTTCTTGAGCCAATACTCAGCTCATAAGAAAAAATACTACAATTTTCGATGGTTGGCAATGCCGGTTTACCTCAAGAAATAAATATGCTCGTATATTGCATTTGGCTTCACCTTCCCTGCAAGAATCTTCTACCAGGGGGTGAATTCTGGTTCTATGAAATGATAAAATGAAAAGAATTTTCATACAAAATTTGTGAAAAGAAACTTCAAATTCATACAAATTTTTTTTCACGTTATCATATCATAGAACCAGAATTCACCCTCAGGTTAGAAAGCCACTGAAAGAAAATGCACCACCGTGATGTTTTAAACACCCGTAGAGTAATAATAAAAGAAGTCAAGAAGGCTTCTGTCTATTCCTGGTAGAATTGTCCCATTTTCTTCAAAAAAAAAAAAAAAACTAGTTGAAATTGTTATTTACAGCTGTGCATAGTGCAAACGTTATCACACGTCAATTACCTTTAATGTTCTTGCTGGGCAATTGTTAATATGGAACACAGGCAGTGTTGCTATTTTGAGGAACTGTGGATTGAATTGTTCGGCAAATGAGGTCAAATGTAATGGAATACCAAATTTGTAAAATGAGATTTGTATGGAAAAATGCGCCAATTTTTCGCCAAATTTGGCAAATTTGGTGCGGTGTAAATGTACTATTACATCGAATTACGCGTTGGTAATTCAATGCATAATTTTGCGCTCATTGATTTTCGGTATTGCATTGCTCTTATTTCTAATTTGGTTTTTACCCATTGCAGTTCAACATGGAACAAATTACCCGATTTTTTATCCTGCTTTTGGGAAACGCGACCCGGTAATTTTCTAGATTTTATCCGAAGATGGTTAGCAGGATCATTGGTTGTCATTATTGTGAATGGAGTGTTAAACAAGAAGAAGCATACATTTTTTCCTTGCAAAATGTACACAGAGACAGCGAAAAATATATCAGTGTAATAAGTAAACAATTGACTAATTAAATTACAGAGATTATAGTATTTTGTTCTGTTGCAACGATTGATTAAAAACTAAAAACCAATTGGCGATAGATTGCATAGTATGTGATGCTGTAGTCTGTGCGCAGATTGATTCCACGAATAAAAACAAATTGAATAAAAAAAATCTATAGTGAAACAAACGAATTTACGAAAAATTTACACAAATATGAAACCGTCCAAGAATCGCTTATCCAGCTTGGCGGAAGATATAACCATTCCAGAAGATGCACCTTTTAGAGCACGGCTCCACGCACTCTTTGGGCAGATCGAAAAAGAATTTGAGCTGCTTTACATGGAAAACTTGAGCTGTAAGTAATTTTGAAATTTATAAATTCATATTTTACTTAGTATATTTATTTATAATAGTGCAAGAAAAACTCGATCATTGCATGAATAAAGATCTCGTTTGTTCATATGAACGTTCGGCCGGAGTCATAGCCGCTGGCGGAAGTATCAATAATCCCATAGGCAGTAATACACACAATACGGCATTGGCTAGCTCAGCTCATCCAAACCTAGGCTCAGCTATACAGGGACATGATGATGGTGACACTGTGGCTCTTGCGCCCATCATCGGCACTGGTGGTGGAGGTAAAGGTCTGAAAGCAAAGTTCACTTCAAGCAGTGGCAAAGTTAAGGCTAGTAATAAACTCAAGGCACAAACGAGTCGTATAGTATCGAGTTTTAAAGCACAAACTGTGGTTAGTCAAGTTACTAGAGAATTCTGTGGACACAAAGATGGAGTTTGGCAAGTTACAGCAAAAGTTGGACAGCCAATTATTGGTACTGCTTCAGCAGATCATACCGCTTGCATTTGGGGCATAGAAAATGGGCGTTGTCTATTACAATATCAGGGTCATGCAGGTTCTGTCAACTCTGTTAAATTTCATCAAAATCGCGATCTTGTGCTAACAGGTAGCGGTGATGCAACTGCACATATTTGGCAGGCAGCAGTTAACTGGGAGTCATCAAAGTGAGTTCGTTTAGTATTTGTAGTTACATTAAACCTCTTTTCTTCGTTTATTAGGCGTGGTCATTCTTCAGAGGAGGAACTCGACGACAGCGACGAACAGGTAGAAGATCGTGATCGTGTCGATACACTACGAACACCACTGTGCGAGTTCACAGGGCCTGGTGGTCATTCATCGGTGGTGGTAGCTGCTGATTGGTTGCCAAGCATGGATCATAGACAAATCATTACAGGTAGCTGGGATCGTACAGCAATCTTGTGGGATGTAGAATCACGTGAGCCCATACAAACACTCACCGGGCACGATCACGAACTAACGCATGTTTCTGCGCACACATCGCAACGTTTAGTAGTGACAGCATCGCGTGATTCAACATTTCGACTATGGGACTTTCGCTATGAAATACCAGCTGTTTCTGTATTTCAAGGACACACTGAGTAAGTAGTATATACATAAAATGTTGAAAAGAAATGTCACTACAAAATCTGTTTGATTTTCATTACAGAAGTGTCACATCAACTGTTTTTACGCGCGACGATAAAGTTGTTTCTGGTTCAGATGATCGTACAGTTAAGGTTTGGGAATTGCGCAATATGCGTTCTGCACTCGCTACAATACGTACGGATTCATCTGTAAATCGTTTGGCAGTATCAAGTGGTGGCATAATTGCTATACCGCATGACAATCGACAAATTCGGCTATTTGATTTGAATGGTCAACGTGTTGCACGTTTGCCGCGCACCAGTCGTCAGGTAAAATTTGATTTTCTTTTAAAACATTTGCCATCATATTTTATCATTCTTTCTTTTTTCGAATCTTTTTGTAGGGTCATCGTCGTATGGTTTCTTCTGTCGC
Source organism: Campiglossa producta (assembly GCA_964058755.1). Taxonomy (NCBI): domain Eukaryota; kingdom Metazoa; phylum Arthropoda; class Insecta; order Diptera; family Tephritidae; genus Campiglossa; species Campiglossa producta. The sequence goes on along the minus strand of CAXKVI010000001.1, from coordinate 9,520,514 downwards.
CTGGGCTGAAGAGCCCTTACTCAATTGCGATTTGTTTTCATGTGGATTTGATCGGCGTGTCTTTGGTTGGTCTATAGTTTTGCCGAAAGAAAATTGAAAATTACTAAAAAAGCAGATGTCGTAAAACATATTTTTGTAATTTAAGTTTAATTTTAGAAGTGTATAGTACAGGAATTTATTTATTGAAATACATATTTGTAGAATATTTGTTGTGTAGTTGAATTATTAAATAATCATGCATCTTACCAAATGTTATAGTAAAACAAAATTACATACAAAAACTTAAAACAAATCCATACTTTGTATTTGTTTATTTATAACAAAGCATACGCATTTTTGGGTGGTCAATCATGTTTGTATTTAGTATTATTTTTATAGCATTTAAAAATATGTACTCTTACTTTTACCCCAGTTATTTCATTGTTTAAATTGGCCTGTTTTAGGTGTTATTTGAATTACTGTAAACTTTCTAATACATTTTTAAAATAAGTGACGAAATTTATTTACTACACGTCTTTTTTTAAACGATAAAAAGTGGTCGAGTTCAACTGAGATAAATTTTGACTATAGTTTAAAAATCGGTTTGAAAAAATGTTAATATCTTTAAAACGATCTTATGTTATTTTTATAAAACGCTCCCATAACTCGAATTCAATATGTATGTATGTATAAAAAAAAGTTTTAAACGACTATATGTACTGATAAGAAGCCAAAAAAATATTCCGCTTATTAATCCCTGTCTATAAATACATACCTACATATATTATATACATACATCTATTATACAAATCTCATTAAATGATTCATTACGGAAATTTGTTGTGCATATACATATTTATGGATCTTTATATGGATGTACATTTGTATTAATTACTACTTCCCCTCAAACATTCTGGGAGTGCTCATAATTTAGGAGTCCGATATGAGTCCTAAAGATTAGAAAAATAAGAGCCTCCGAAATAAGATCATATAGGAGTCCTTTATGACTCCGATTTAATGAAATTATGAGCCATATGCTGAAATTGTTCATTTAACAAAGCAATTTTGGAACAAATTTTCATATTTTTTCTGTGAAATTTTTTTTATTTCAAATAAATATTCAATTACGTCGCGTGCAGACTGTTCCTGGCAATTTTTCTTGCTGTCCTGTTGGCGCTCTTCTAGCGGATTCCCTGATAAGTATACCTCCCTTTAAGTGTTTCTCTTTTTTCATTGTACCATATACATTTAAAGGAATTTCCCCACATACATCTCCTGCGAGCCCCGGCAGATGGTGGGACAGTTGTCCGAAAATATCAAAACCAAATTCAAACAGATTTTTACGCTTTTTGCTTGGCCTTTCGAACAGTAAAATTGTCGCTGCGCTTGGAAGACGCTATGAACGCACTGGCCAATCAATAGATGTCGTTTCTTACGTTCAGTCGCTCTTGCAAGCAACGACTCAATAAAATACGCTATTGCCTCGGTTTTTGCTAGTGAGCGGGTGGGCAAAAACAGACAACATAATTGTATTAGTTCGACGATCGCTCTTTCCCTAATGCACCCTCACTTTCAATTCGGCCGGTCCCTGATCTAATGCCAAAGGTTCATCATGTATGCTTCCCCAATTCCAGTGTCCCCCTTTCAATGCCGAAAAGGCGCCATTTAGGAACCCAAAAATTGCAGTAGGTATATGGCTTTTTTAAGAGTCATAAATGCATCCGAAAAGCTCCATAAAGGAGTCATATTTGACTCCTATTTAGGCTCTATATGAGCCCTTTCTGAGGCAAATAAGAGTCATAAATGACTCCTATTCAGGCTCATTCAATATATGAAATTTAGTTCATATCGGACGACCATCGCAGGAAGGGAAATACGCTCATTTCGGACTCATAAATGAGCTCATAAAGAGCGTAAACGCTCCTATTTAAGACTCCTTTCTGAATCAAATATGACTCCAATTGTTTGCTGGGTTGATGTTTGGTATAGTAAAAAAAAATACATAAACATTTATCAAGAAGTGACATATAAGGCTTATTGCACTATCATTTTTATGCACCATACACGTTTATATAGCTTAAGCTCTAGTCTACAAATTGTTATTTACATAAATGCTAAACAAACAATTCACTATGTAGTGTTAGGAAAATGGTTCAAATAAAATTTGAGGTTCATTAAGTGGCAAAATTGATTTTTTTCTTCACTCCTGCAGAATAAAATGGATTTAAAATATGTAGTTACTTGTTATATGCTACTGCATACTCTCTTAAACCGAGAAGTATTTAAAACTAAAAAGATATAAATTTAATAGCAATTAAACCGGCTAAAATACAAATTTCCAATATTATAATTAGTATGAGTATAAATTTGTTGTAAAGCACTTCACGTCGTAATTTCCTTATAACATTTCTCGATTGCATGACATCAGCGTCTGCGTCTTGAAGTCGCCGCGTTGAGCGTAGCAAAGATTCGCGTTGTTCATTTAACTCTGATAATACCTAAAAGGGATTAAGATGCCATTAAAATATAACACATTTAAAAATATCTTATTCAGCTTGTACTAACTTCTGTGCCTATTTGCTCTGTTTCAATAGCTACTTGGGTGGAACGTTGTATGCTCGCAGAGCTGCGCTCTAGCACATCGTATGTATTTGCCGCTAATTGAGCCTGTGTAGTGTTTTGTCGCTCTACAGCGTTTTGCCAATTATATCTATTAGCCATTGCAAATTATTTCATATCAAACTTTTTATTTTTATTTATTAAAATAGGCGTTTTTCTTTGTTATCAACAAATAATAATAAAAATAAACAGCTGGTGCTGTTTTTTTTCGATTCATTCACAATAGTTAAAAAAGCAGCCATGCCAGATGGTTTATTGAATTCATTGTGTATCAATACCAAGTGTAAACTCTTCTGCATAGACGTCAAAATTCCAAAATGAGTTTAACACCTGTTTGAGATTGTGGTTAATAACAAGTGTGATATCATAGACATAGTCGTGAAAACTTCAAAGTGAGTTTAGTCACCTGTTTTTAATTTCCTTTTTTGTCTCACTTCTTTCCATCTTCCCATCTCTTTCTACCATTAGGTAAAAGATAGGAGACCGCCATGTTGATGTGTGCAGGATGTTAAACAACGCCATTTGCTTTTCTGTTATTCGGTGCTGGCGACATTTTAATATGTGCAGGATGTAAACAAACCGACATTTTAATGTGTGTTGTCAAAATAAGAGTTCACACTTGGTATTGATACACAATGTCCATAGTTGCCCCCACAACACGGTAAAAGTAGAGTATGGTGGCAATTCTGTGACAACTTATGACGTAGCAATCAGCTGATTCTGTAAAAACAAGCAAATTCATTCTAAAGGCTCATTTACACGGGGTGTTTTTTGCGTTTTCTGATACGATTTGTGATGTTTTTGGGATCACAGGTCTTATCAGTATAGTTTCCGGACCGTTTTCGGACAGATACCAAAAATTGTGAAAAAACGAACCAACAGTAAATCGAGCCGAAACTATACTTTCCGGATCGTTTTCGGATACGAAAAACGATGGAAAAATATACGATCGGCAAAACGGTATAATAGATTCCCTGCTAACCAGCAGCGGATAAAATCTTGGGAAATCACTTGGTAGCGCTTACCAAAAAAGAGGAGAAAAAAGTGGACTGTTTGGTTTAGAGAGCTTCCTTTTCTACCCATTTTGAAGGTGCTTATTCGTGTCCCAAATGAATTTTGCGTTGGTATTTCAATGCCCACTTTTATCCACAATCACAGCACTAATATTTGATTTTGTTTTCACCATGGTTGGTTGGCTGGATTTATATTGCACCAAATTTGGCGAATTCAAATAAGCTTCAGGATCCCGGGAGTTGAATCAAAATAATTCGACGAATCTGATTAACGCTTACAAAAATGTTAGGAGTGGCATTAAAAGAAGCGTTGGAATTTCCCATTTGAAGAACCAAAAAATTGCCTTGAATATTTTATATTTTCAAAATTGAAAAAAAAGAATATGAATGAATGAATGAAAATAATTTTATTCATTCTGATTCAAAACAAATATATTGGCTACACAGCTTACAATTTCACATATTTTTTTTATATAAGTAATTTTGGCTTTAGAGAACATAAATGGGTGTATTTTATTTGTAATTGTAGAGTTTTGAGTTTTGTGAGGGTTAGAAATACATCTGGCTAAAATTTCTTGGTTAAGTTGGCTGCTATAAATACCCCTGCATTTGGTTTTCAATCCCGAAATAATTCAGAAAAATGCTTGAAAAAACCCTAGTAAAAGTACACAGAGCCAAAAAATCCTCTTAAAAATAAGAAGACTGTCTCTTTAAACAGCTTCGAGGCAGAACAAGAGGACAGAAGTCAGAGACGAATATATTTCCATAGAGATTTCTTCTTATTTTTGGGAGGTAAATCTTTTTAATTTTATTAAAAAGTATACCTTCTTAGAATATTTTTAGAAAACGTTTCCATAGAGATTTCTTCTTATTTTTGGGAAGTAAATCTTTTTAATTTTATTAAAAAGTATACCTTCTTAGAATAAATAGAAAACTTTTTAGTCTATTTTTAGAAAACGTTTCCATAGAGATTTCTTCTTATTTTTGGGAGGTAATCTTTTTAATTTTGTTTAAAAGTATACCTTCTTCAAATGTGTAATTCGACGCTACCAAGCGCAAGTACACGATAGCATCATGGTAGATATCTCCGTTCAGCAGTTAATAATTCTTAGTTCGATTCGCGGTGAAGGCAATAAGGCAAGTGGACATGTGGTGAGGCAAAAAGAACAAAGGTGTAATTAGACGTTGGCAAGTTAAAAGTATACGATGGCATGGTAGTGTTGATTAGACTAGACTAGACATCTGGGTTGAGCGTTCATTTTTTTTTTTTAATTGAAATATTAAAAAGAAAATCTTCTTAATATTATGTGATTATCTACTCAGTTTTATTAAAAAGTGACACCCAGTGATAATAAAACGGGCATCTTATTGGAAAAAATATCATAGAGAAATCCGCTAAACTTTGTTCTGATTTACAGGGCATTTTATGTGACTTTTTGCTCTGTGTATTTATTATAATCTGTATACAAATATGGGAATATACAAATATGGATATCGTCGGCATGCAAAACCACTCATCGGGCATCGAAGAGACCGCGTAAACGACGTTTGTGACAAACACTTTTATAGCCCTTGCAATTAAGACTTGTTCCTTTATTCTCAAGAAAACTACATTTGCATTGAAAAATCATTAAAAGAATCGATCTTGATCGGAGTTGTCTTAAAATTTTATAATAGAGGTATTCGCTCTTAAGTGTATGTGAAGTTACAAGGGTCTAGAAAGTACACAAAATACAATTGCAATAACAAATCACTCAGAAATTGATGTTACACTATTGTCACAACCCTACAACATTTGCAGATGATTGTAGAAATCAAGTGGTGTAAGGGCCGCTTGCATAAAAGCTGATAACGACAATCGCCCGATTAGCGGCGTTAATCGACGTATTTTGTATGGTTAGCTGTCAAGTTAATCAGCGAGTAGGTCGTTATCGGCTTTTATGCAAGCGGCCCTAAGTGTGAGATCAGTGTAAGCTTTTGACAGTTGAATTTAAGGTTATGTTTCTCAAATTTATAGATTTTTTTTTATACATATGGCAACTACTATTTTCTGTGCTTCTTGACATTTTGCGTGCGCAGTTCTCATCTAAGTTACACTTACAATTGTACATTACATACACTAAAGAGCGAATACCACTAATTTGTAATTGAAAAACCGGCAATCTGAAATATCGCATACACCGTTTTGAAAATGCCCGTTACGTCGTTTTGCAGAATCACCGACGATATGTTTTTTTTTTTAATAGAAAGATTAACAGCTTTTGTTCAGTCTGAGACTTGAGTCCATTTTGAAGATATATGTATGAAATGCACATGTAGCATTCAAATTTACAATCCAACATTCAATTCTAAAATCCTTTTACAGAAATGATTTAAAAAAAATGTCAAAATATAAATTCATTTTCGTTTGAAATTTTTTGAGTATTCAAAGTAGACATTTATTTCAAACAGCCAGGTATTCAAATTCAAAGCAAAGACAAGCCAATTCAATTCAATTCAAATTCAATATGAATGATTCATTTGCCGTTTTGGATGGAGTCATGTAGAGGTCTAGTGCCTACTTTATTTCGACTATGACTGCGGGCTAAAGATTTTAGCGGGTCCGATCCCTTAACTCGGACGCGACCCATTGTATTTATGTGCAAAAAAACATTCTCAGTTGAGATATCTCTTGAAAAAAAAATCGAGTCTTCGCTTTCGGATTTTGAACACCGAAGTCAAAACGAGTCTTTTGACACGTCTCTAGATTTTCTACCCATGTTGAATGCTTAGTCATGTCTAAAATTATTTAATTATGCCTACTTTTATCATTTTTGATATTCAACAGCACTAATTTTCGATTTGGTTTTCACCATGGATAGCCCTGGTTGGCAGGGGTGTGCAGAAAGTCAACACATCGAACATTTTTTACCACCCCTTCAAACGACAGTTTCATGCAACATAGCCATCTGGCAACTACACATTACCAACGCCATTTGTAAAGAAAAATCTTGTGAAAAGTCGGCTGAAAATTTTTTGTGCTTTGCCAAGAATGACCACTATCGGGGATCTTTTTACGAAATATAATTGCACAAATTGCCAAGACGATATCTCTGGCATACGGGTACATTGTGCAGAATGTGAAAACTTCGATTTATGTCTGCAGGTGAGTAATATATTTTTCTTTGGAATGTGTTCATTTTTGGGCAAAGAGTACACCGAGAAAAAAAAAAAACGATGTCGCTTGGTGTTCGGCATTTTGCAGATGACGTTCTTTCAATGGAATATTGAGCGCACACTTCCATTTACTGGAAGTGACATTCATTCAATGGCTGTCATCACTAAACAGCTGGGTATTGTTTATTTATTAATTTTTTTGCTCCAATTTTGCAGTGTTTTGCTTCCGGGGCAGAAATTGGTGCACATCAAAATAATCATGCGTACCAATTCATGGATACCGGCACAGCCATATTATCTGTGTTTCGTGGCAAAGGTGCTTGGACAGCTAGAGAGGAAATACGGCTGCTGGACGCCATAGAACAATATGGCTTTGGCAATTGGGAAGATATAAGCAAGCATATTGAAACTAAGTCAGCTGAAGATGCCAAAGAAGAGTATGTAAAACGTTTTGTGAACGGCACAATTGGTATGCACACTTGGACACCTGCGCAAACACAACGACCCCTGCTGGTAGATCACACATCCGAGGACAATGGTCCATTAGGTGCTACAGCTTTACAACGCTTACCACCTCTGGATATTACAAATGAAGAAGCTGCACAATTGGGGTACATGCCAAATCGTGATGGTTTTGAGCGTGAATATGATCCTACAGCTGAACAATTGATTTCAACTATGTCACTGAGCACTGAAGATACCGAGGCTGATTATTTACTAAAATTGGCGCATGTTGATATGTATACACGGCGTTTGCGTGAGCGTGTGCGTCGAAAACGTTTGGTACGCGACTATCAATTGGTTGCGAATTTCTTTCGTAATCGTAACTATGCGCAACATCCTGGCATGACACGTGAACAAAAAGAATTTCGTGATCGTTTTCGGGTTTTTGCACAATTTTACACATCCAATGAATATGAACGGCTGTTAATGTCACTTGAACGTGAAAAGGAGTTGCGTATACGATTGGCAGAGCTATGTCGTTATCGGTACAACGGTTTGACCAAAATTGATGAGTGTCGACACTTTGAACAGCATGCAGCTATGGCTTTGCATCGCTCGACTGGTCCGTATGGGCATGGAAAGACTGTAAGTATTGGAGACAGCGTAGTTTATAAATTAGAATTACTTAGGTATTGTTATGTTTTGCCTTGCCTATTAGGAATTGTCTTGGTTACAATTCTAAATGTATACATTAAACTATAGTTTCATTAGGTACAATTTAAGCGAATCAATAACAAACATTATAAAGTTAAGACTTCAGCAAGTATCATAAATTTAAATAATGTTTCCATACATAAATCCAAATACTTCTTAAAAGGCTTAAATTTGGAAGTTTTCAAATATATTTTTTATTAAAATACTTACTTTATTGTGTTTGTTGTTAAGTATTTAACATTATATTCGCTTAAACTGCCGAAACACGAAAGATTGAATATCGTGTCGTATTTAGAAAAGCTTATAGTAGTTATTCTGTACGACTTTTGACTTTGTATAGAGTCCTAGCAATTGACTAGAGTTTTTTTCTAATATTCCATTTCCATTTTCACGATATTCAGTTTGCGTGTATAATCGGCACACCAAGCGGCGAACGTTTGAACGGATGTATAAGACAATGTTTAACTACAGGACAACACGCATCACAACATTGGAAGTCGTCGGCAGCTAGGCTCTTTCTTACACTCTCCACAACACAGCAGCAGAAAAACGTGAGTTTTATAAATTGTTGATGTGTTTTTATAATAGGTTTCATAATTTTTGTTTTTTATTTTACACAGCGAACTGTCAAACGGAAACGAGGTAAATCCAAATTCAATCGTGTCAAGAAACACGCCCCACACCGGCGACCTGATCTCCTCCGGCGCATCATTGCACAACAGAAATTACTTGGATAGCTGTCGGGAATCGTCGGCTCATACGACGATATCGCAGGCGGGGGGGCTGATAGTGGGAGCGAACAACATGTTGACCAACAATACAATGATGCCAACAAGCAAATTATCGAACGGACATCTACAAACATTGTCAGCAACACAACAACAACAGCATACAGCGATGGTGACGGCAATGAAGAGCCATCAAACACCACTACCACTACTCCAAATAAACGATGTCGTCGTAAACGAAAAACAACAACTTCATCAACTATTGTTTCCTGAAAACAACAATAATAATTTTGATATTAAATCGCAATCATCTCCCGCCACCACCATAACTATGAGCAATATTTTACGCTCACAAATCGAAGAACTAAAACATCTACCAAAACCTTTGGGTACTGACTTATTAACTAGTAATGAGCAACAAGTTTGTAAAGATTTCAATCTGCCACCAACAACATATTTATCATTGAAGACACTATTGTTAAGTGGAGCACCTCTTGTTAATAATTTGTCACCGGTAGAAAACTCGTTAAGAAAGTATTTTATAAAAGTAGGTTGGCTAAGTCATTAGAGTTAATAATTGAATTGAAAATGCACCAGGATAATGTGCTTTGAAACATGTGTATGTTTTGTTTGTGTAGAGGTAGAGTACACAAATAAACAAGCTATTGAGTTGCATATTTGCAAATCTTTTACGAAAATCGTCTCATTGAAATTTGTTCACTCTAGAATAGGTTGCACACTTTCCGAAAGAAGTTTCAGTGTGGTCTTCTTTCCATGTCAAATCTTGAAATGGTTGAAATCGGGCTCTTTCGATTTGAATGAAATTCGATGATTAGAAAGAGATTTTTTTTCCTTTGGTAGAACTGTTTTATGATAAATATTTATTTAAACTTTAAAGGAAACTCTCCACAAAATTGTATTCAAGAAGGGGTCGTTTCGAAACATTTGTCGATTTCACATGGAAAGATAAAATTAAAAAAAAATTAAAATAAAAAAAAATAGAAATATAAAAATCAAAATGAAAAAACTTAATATTAAAAAATTAAAATAAAAAAATATAAAAAGGAAATAAAATAAAATATAAAAAAAGAAATAAAATAAAATTACAAAACAGAATAAAAAGAAATAAAACTAAGTTAAATAAAAAGAAATTAAAAAGGAATAATAAAATAAATAAAAAAAATGTAATGAATCAAAATAAAACATTTAAAAATAACACGAAAAAAAAAAAAAAAATATAAAATAAAAATTAAATGATACTTTTCGTTGTCAGATTTCACATCAAATCCTTTTAATTTTTTATTTATTTATTTTTTTTTTTGTTTTCATTTAAATTCCTTTCATAAAACTTGCAACTGAAGCTACAATCACACAATTGTACTAATAACAAAAAAATTTAATAGTTTGCCCACCACTGCTCTACAAAATTGTGTTTTTAAATTTTTGAACATTTTGAATTAACTTAATTTTTGTTGAAATAATTTTGTATCACCTCAATACATTTTCATACATACATATGTACATATCAAGTATAACCTTTAGAATAATTTTCTATTAGTTGTAAAATTTAAACGCTTACTTGTATCAAGTTCTCAATTAATGGTTTGCTATAACCATATGGTTTCCTTTAAGTAGGAATGGAAGAGTTGAACGGAATTTGAAAAAAAAAAAAAAATCAAAAAATACAAATTGTATGTGCTGGTAAAAAATTAATTCGCTTATTTATATGTTTAAATAGTATATAAGCCATTTAATTCTGCCTACAAAATATAACTGAATAAAAATTTATTCCGACATCGCTGTGAAATTATAAAAATTGGTGTATGAATGTAGTGTTGTCAATTGTAGAGTCCTTCATTTGAAATGAATCTGGGATAGTCCATAGCTTAGAGCCGACACTATACATTTGTTAGTCTATAAAAGAGTGAGAGCTTTTTTTTTGTCTTCAACTCCATTTAAAACCTCGGGCGATCAAATAAATACGGCTATTATCCTTTTAATTTATTTATTTTTATTAAAAACTCATTTCTCGATTTCTATACTATTTATTATTATAAAAGTAGAGTGTAGAGAAAATTCTAGTACATTAGCTTTTCGCCAAACATTCGCAATATTTTTCAAGATATTTTTTTTCGTTGATTTCTTGTAGAAATGTGATTTTAGTGCTTTGGTCGAAGGACTTGAATGTATTTTAAACCTTAATAGAAAAATTACGGAAAATTAGGTCCAACTTTTTAATCAGAATTAAAGTTGGAAATATGAAATTTAAGGCCGTTTTATGCTGTCAATTTTAAAAGGAGGATGAACTTTCCGATAAATTTATAGTGAGCCTTGAAGTTGAAGGCTAGTCGAGAAAACGGCCCTTATAACCAATTTTTGCGATTTTAAATAAGTTTAAAATGCATTTATGTGAATATTCATTTTTTTTGTGTGAAGAATTGGCTTAAAAGCTTCTAAACGGTTTTTTCCAAATATCCGACTGTTCATTATTTGGATAAGTGCCCTGGAAAGAGTTAATATTTTTCCCGCTAGATGGCGCTGAAGTCGCTGTATTTGCAAAATCCGTATTTATGCTCCGATTCTGTTTGTTTTTAGCACGTATGTTTGATATGTAATCTAAAAAAACACACTAGATGGCGCTAAAGTCTAGATATTCAGGCCAATTTTTTAAATTTTCCCGGATTTTTTTCACTCAGATTTTTTTTTACTCCCCCGGAAAACTTCCTACAATTGAAGAAGACGAATTTGAAAAAATTATAAAAATATTTCATGAAAAATTTTGCAAATATTCGTCAAAAAGTTCCATGTACTCCCATTCAAGCACGTTCTGCATTTCACATTCAAACAGATTCGCCGACAAATTTGCAAAAAACTGAAGCCACAACTTTACTGGCAAGTGAATTACAAAACATGCCTGATTAGATAATTATTGCTCCGCACTGCATTTATAACAAATTTGAATCAAAGCATACGAATGACGTAAACAATATGAAAAAGTTTGTGGTATGAGGTGCAAATCATTCGTCCAAATTTCGGTTCTTTTAGAACATCATCAACTGCCCTTCCTCCTTGGGGTACTTCTTTACATATGTTTATATATATGTACTTAATTTTTACCTCTCAATTACTTAGCTCAATTAAATGCTTTCCACTGGTGTCCAATAACCATACTGATATCACTTGTTTCTTAAAAAATAACGATATAAAGTATTTTTCTGTGCACCATTAGCAGCTGAAGGTAAAACTACACCAGCTTTAGTGACAGCTGCGCCGCTCGGCGTTTGACTGGAATGTGCAGCAGCTGTTGTATTATTAGTATTTGGCGCCTTGATATTGCCATTTGCAACAGCAACGGCGGCAGCAGCTAGCGAACTACGCCATGAAGCAATCAATTCATTTTGCACATCCAAAGGCAACTCATTAAATACAGCCGTATCCACACCAGCCGGACAAGGTATATTCGCAAGATTTCCGGTTATGGTAGTGGCAGTGCATGCCGTTGAGGAGGCAATAACTATTTCAGATGTTGATGAAATGTCGGTCATATTTGTTGATGCATCCATAGACGATTGTTGTGCTACAGCATCGACAACTGTTGCTTCGACGATTTGAATGGCTGCTGATGGTGTTGGTGTATTAGTTAAACTGTTACCCGTTTCATCCATAGGTGAGGGTAATGGCGATGATGTAGTAGAAGATGGTGTTGATGAAATTTGTCTTTGCATGGTATATGAACGATTTCCCACTGTAAAACGATTTGTTTTTGTTAGCAAAGTTGAAGGCGGTTGTATAGTGCGGAAACGCTGTAAAGGCGTAAACGACGACGACGATGATGACGACGCCATTGGTGCGGTTGTTGTGGATGGAGTCGGTGTGGAACTATTTGGCGTGCATGCTGTGCCGCTGCTGGTCGGACTTGTTACAAAATCTTTTTCACTATCTCTTGAGTTCAAGCGCAAATCACAGACACGCAGTTTACTTGGTGATGCAACATCGGCTGAATCGTTTGAGCTGCATACAGCCGAACTACCAAGACAACGCCTATTTCCCATTAATAAGCGTCCAATACGACTCTTTTTCGGTGAGGGTTCTACCTCAGTCTCAGAGAAGTCGGAAAAATCTGAATTTGTTGCAGCAGACTCGGAACCATTATCAATCAACATAGGTATTGGTGATGCGGCTGTGGCACGTCGTCTATAGAATTGATCACTTGGCTGAAATGTGGTTGGCGATGAACGGAATGCTTCGTCGCTATTCGTCGAAGAGATGGACGGTGTGGGACTGTGTGAAGTTGTGGGCACTTCTGTATTTGTTAGCGATGTTATGGATTGTACTTCTAAATCGGTTTTTTTAATTAAAAAGTTTGCAATAGATGATGAGCCAAGTTTGCGTTGTTGAAATTTTGAAAAAGCCAAACCGATAAGCGTTATGTTGAAAGGCTTTGTAAGATCAACCACACGCTCGAATAGACGAAGTATGATTTTTAATAATTTTTCTTGCGCACCTTCTGCTAGTACTACTTTGGGACCGCCACACATTTCGGTACTTGATGGTGAACGGAATAGTGAAGGTAATATATTGACTTGTTTTGTTTCACGATGGCTAGTCTTTTTTACTGGGTCAAATTTACGTAAAATCACTTTAATAGCAACTGGTATGCGACCATCTTCAGCAACCTAAGAAAAATGTAAAGCACAAAGTTTAATATTTAAGTAAGACATTTGAAATAACGAAAATTCCGAGATAGCAAAACTTTTTTTTATTAAAGCTTAGGTTCACCATTAGAAAGAGAACTTTAACAGTGCCCATCCCATACACATATTTCGAAAAAAATAACCGTTTCGATTTGGCTGATATGAATTTGTTTTCATCTAAAACAAATTGGACCCTCTAGGTGGCCGTCGCTGTATTTAAGAAATGCGTAAGCAATAATGGTATGGTTTTATATTGAATAACAGCCAATACCTATACTAGATCGATATCGATATTTCAAACCCCAATTTTCTTGGGTTTAAATTAGGTTTAAGTCAATTTTTTATTAGTAAATATAGCTAACATAATTTTTTTGTTCCCACAATGTCAGAAAGTTCAACACTCACCTGCTCTACCAAACGCATTAACAGCAAACGAAAACGTTCCTCAACCTCGGTACGTATTGATATAGGACGGCATGAATCTTCGAGACCGATTGTTTTAGGTTTACCAGATGGACGCACTGAGCTCATATCTCTACCAAATGCCAAGTCTTTTAACTTTGTTGCAGTTTCAAAACCAAATTTTTTGCGCAATGTATCCATATTACAAGATTGCAGCTCAGTTATATTGGCAATACCGCTCTCCAACAACAATGATTCGGTTTTTTGTCCAATACCTGTTACACGATGCAAACCATTTAAGTCGCGCATAAATTGTACAGCATAATTAGGACACAACACAGTTTGTTTATTGGGTTTATTTTGTGCTCCTACCAATTTAGCCAACAATTTATTATAGGATACGCCAGCACAACAGGTGATATTAAGTTGCTCACGTAATGCCAAACGTATTTCGTTAGCAATTTGTGTACCCACAGCTAAACGTTGCGCACAACCACAATCACAATTTGTTAGCAGGTCACCATTTTCAGGATAAACATAGCCTTCTATTTGTGGTAATATACTCGAGGCAATGGTGGTTGCAGCTTCCATATGCTTATATTGATTTTTTTCTATACGATTTTTCACTAGCGCTGATACATCTAAGAAATTTTCATCGAAACCCAACTTTTCTACAAATGGTGTAAATCTTAAGAGTGCATCAAATATACGTTGTGACATTTGTCGATACGGTGTTAAATCTTCACCATTGATCAAGGTAAGTGTGGGACATAGGAGTTGTGCATCCTCGACGAGCATCATTTTTTTTATACCAAACTCACGCGCTACATAATTGGAGGTGACAACGCAACTTTTCTGTTGTATACCCAGCGGCAGTGTACGCAAAGTAGGATCACGTATCTCTTCGACTTGGGCATAGAAACAGTCCATGTCTAAATGTATGATGGTACGCTGATGTGGCTCACTGCGATTAAGTATGTTCGAAAAATCCATATTTTTTAGTTATTCTTTACAGCAGGCGGAGAGGGACCTGAAGGGACAAATATTTAGTAAATTTTGTCAAATTTCACTTTATACTTTTTATGTGTTTATTATGTAGAATAAATACGTTAATATGTTTATAGAATAAGAGTGAATCGCGGGCAGCGCATGCCAGGTAAACTTTTGACACGTCGGGGTCTGGATAAGTAAGAGGTTAGCCTATTACAGTATTCAGATCGGGGTGAAGCCAGAGTGACTTGAGTCTCCCTTGGTAAGGCGTTTTCTTCCGCAACCACTTCGGGTAGTCGACTTTTTATAATGGGGTTCAGAGGCACAGTACATTTTACGGTTTCTGAAGTGCAATTGGAAAAGGGGTAGATTTAGATGTTGAGGTCCATCTCTTTAGACCATCAGGGAGCCACAATAGATCTCGTATGAGTTTGGCATGATTAACTGTATCAAAAACCTTTGACAAGTCAATATGACCCTGATTTATCTGTGTTGTCATGGCGTTGAGAACGGTGGAAGTACTATTTAGCTTATGAAGCCATGTTGATGATTGGCCAGGTGCAAGTATGCGGTGAAATATGCAGCAAGATAGACTCTAGAATCGCTTATAATTGCTTATCTGAAGAACAGAGCCGCGAGATATTTATGTCCCTCCTGATCAACATGTTTAAGCAGCTTCATGGCGATACCGTTGGCTCAAATGGATTTTGCGGTTCTGGCCTTTCTGGTGGCTTATATTTTCCCGCCTGACGCATTTCTCTACGCTTGGCTCTATCAGACGGAGGATACAGTATAAATTGGCCACAGAAAAAATCGCGCATTCCCTTGGGTCTTTCTTGACTTTTTTATTGTCTTTTGCAGGATTCGATAGAGCTTATCCATAGTTTGTCTACACCGTCGACAAAGTTGCATGTTGTTGTAGCAGTGCTTTGCCTGACGGACCAGACAGGGTTGTACTGATGTTGACAGTCCTATGCCGGATATGAATCCGGTAGGTTTCGGTGAATAGCACCTTGTGATACTAACCCGACTGTCTTGGGGACGATTTAGTTGGGCTTCGGACATCATCTCTGAGGGTTCCCCAATTCTCATTACCGGGAGAGATCTTTTTGTGAAGGTAATGATGAAAGTTTTGTTGGAGTTGATATTTAGGTTGTTGCCCTAAGGCAGCACGCTCTGCAGAGATCAATATAAAATATATTAAATGAAAATTTACCCTATTCTTGGTCTCAATTCTATTTTATTTTTCATTTTAGTTACATAGGTGTTTGTGTTCTTCTCGTTGAAAATCATATGAGCCACAATTTCCCTCGCAAACTATTGATCAAAACAAAATAGCAACAGTTTTTTTTTATTCTTTCACCTCCGGCTAGTTATTCAGCAATGTTTCAACTACTATCTATTATTTTGTATACACTATTCCCTCATACGCTTTGTGACCAACCAGCATTCCACGATTTTCACAAGATTTCGTCACTTCTGACGAAAAATGCGAAACGTGTGAAAAGTAAATAACAATAATGAGTAATGGGCTTTGGCCTCAAACTATGCCACTACACCCCAGCCCACTGCACACCGCCAACATCCCACAACTATTACTTGGCTACGAAAAGACAAGTGAAGAGGAACTGGGGGAAAGTTTATAGACTAATTAAAGACGTACATGCAATAAAAAATTGGTGTCTCAACACAGCTACTGTGATAGCTACTTTGCACTAATAACAAATTAATTATGTAGGTTTATATGTATGCATGTATCGCTTCCATATCAACCCCACCAATTTTTAGCATATGGACAAAATGTTATGTATTACATGCTGGATATTTGCAGCAAAAGCTCTTTGTCTCATTCAGTAGACATTCAGAGAATTCAATTTTTTTCATATTTTATTAATTGTTGGAAACAGCACATACCCACAAAGCCATTCGGGATTCAGATTGCTACATAACAACATCCATAGAAACTAGTTCAAAACATCTTCTGCAAAAGCACTTCACACATAGAAATCGGTTTGCTTTTATGAAATTATATATTTTGATTTGTTGCTGCTGCAAAAATGTAGCATTTATTGATTACGAACACTTGTTTCCATTGTTTTCTGGAATGCATTTTATTTGTGGCAAACCTACTGCAATGCACAAAAAGGTAAAATACGAAGGTCATGGCAATAGCAACAACGTAATAAATGGCGACATCAGCTACGATACGATTTCACTTTTTTGTCAGATGATCCACTTACCTTGGAAATTTCACAGCAGTTCAATGGCAGATGCGTTTAGGTTTCGGCGCAATTTTTTTCCGTGGTCTTATCAATTTTGCGATAGCCGAAAATGTAAAATTTCTAAGTTTTTTTTCCTGAATTCCAGCTGTAACTTTTTTCGCCTGCCTTGTGATTGTGCCTTCTTCCATTTTCTTGGCCTTTGTATTTCATTTTCCGCATTTCTTTTGTGCTAAAAATTCAGCTATTCAGCGCAGGTGCTGTCGTTTGCTTATTTCTGAGCAAAGTCAGCTTTCACATTTTTCAATTATTATAGGTGTGTACTGTGACGAATTCGATGATTCCTTGATTATTTTCCCTGAGTTCGATCACTGTACGTTAAATAAAACACTCCGATTCTGTTTAATAAGTAGTACGCTTTATTCAGTACTAAAAACCGTAGTACAATATCGCGGGTTAATTTACTGTTCAGTACTTCACTGTACAACACTTCAAAATAAAACTGATTGATTTGCGTTGTCTTTGCGCGGTTTATATACCCTAGCAGACAGCAGCTTCACAACCTAGAAATGTCTACGCCTTTCTGGTTTATTCGTGCAACAGTGTTCTCGAAGCGTTTATCTATCGTCATCTCCTCTTTGTGCCACATTCGCAAACACGCGAGCTGCCTCTCGCAGCTGTAGTTGTGGTAGTGACGCTAGTGATAGAAATACGCTAGAGTTGGGAGATGAGCGATTCTTGAGAACATTCGCCACACTGCCCTCCACCTAAGTCTGATCGTCCCGATCAGACACATTTCCTGATCCAAACGTTGCTAGCCTCTCCAGGTGAACCACCTTCATTTTGTTTCGTGGTCTTCCAACAGTTTGTATGCGGTAGACAACATCATTTATCCGCTTTATTACTTTATATGGGCCTTCCCAGTTACATTGCAGTTTTGGGGACAAACCTTTCTTTCGTTGTGGGTTGTATAACAGCACTAAATCTCCTTCTTTAAAACCTTCCGAGTTGATGGCTTTGTCGTATCTGGCTTTCATCTTATCACTCATGATCTTCGTCCGTTGTCTTACAAGATCGTGTATTTCTCTCATTTCTTCTTCCAAGATGCTAGTGGACTTCCTGGCATTTATTCCTTCATCAGCATTTATCCCAAACTTCAAGTCAGCTGGCAACCGCAGATCATTCCCAAAAATTACTTTTGCCGGAGTTTGACCCGTAGTTTCATGTATTGCCGAGCGATATGCCATCAGAAACAAGGAGATGTGCGTATCCCAATCTTTCTGGAACTTATCCACTACTTTCCTCATGTGCTCTTCCAAGGTTCGATTGAAACGTTCCACCATGCCATCTGACTGAGGATGCAATGCAGTTGTTCGAGTTTTCCGAATACCCAATATCTTGCACATTTCTTGGAATACGACTGATTCGAAATTCCTGCCTTGGTCAGAATGTAACTCCATCGGTACACCAAACCTCGCTATCCAATTGTTAGTGAACACCTCTGCAATGGTATCTGCCTCTTGATTTGGAATCGGGTAAACTTCTGGCCATTTGCTGAAATAGTCCATAACAACTAATACGTACTTGTTCCCGAGTTTGCTAGTAGGAAATGGACCAGCTACATCCATGGCAATCCTCTCAAACGGTGCACCTGTGTTGTACTGCTTCATCTGTCCATGACTTCTCGACTTCGGACCCTTTGCTTTGATGCACACCTCACAGTTGGCAATCCACTCCGCGATCGACTGCCGGCAACCAACCCAATAGAATCTCTGCTTGACTTTCTCCAACGTTTTCGTGACTCCGAGATGACCTCCACTCGGACCATTATGTAGCTCATTCAAAACATCAGAGATTTTCTTCCTTGGGACAACTACCAGCTTCCGAGCGCATTGACCATCTTCGCTTTCCCATACTCTATGTAAGCAACCGGATACCAATTTCAGACTGTTCCACTGTGCCCAATATGACTTGGCAACAGGACTCTCTGCTGACATCTCCTCTCTTGTTGGTCGTTCGTTTTGCTCGATCCCCTGCATCACACGTACCAGATCTGGATCCTCTAGCTGATACTTCCTTAGTTTATCCATGTTCCATTCGTCCGTAGATGTTATAGTCATTAGCCGCACATCTATAACATCTTCCTTGGCCTCAGCTTTCGAACAATGCTTGCATTCTAGGTTACATGGTCGCCGGGACATTGCATCAGCATTGCCGTGGTTGCTGCCTTTGCGATGCTCTATGGAAAAGTCATAATTTTGTAGTCGCTCTATCCACCGTGCCAATTGACCTTCTGGATTACGGAACTGCAAGAGCCATTTCAAGGCTGCATGGTCTGTCCTGACGTGAAATCGCTGTCCATAGAGATACTTGTGGAAATGCTTGATGCACTCCACCAATGCCAGTAGTTCTCTCCGTGTTACACAATAGTTCCTTTCGGGCTTCCCAATTGTGCGGCTATAGTACGCCACTACCTTCTCCTGCCCATCGACAATCTGTGACAAAACCCCTCCAATCGCGTAACCGCTCGCGTCTGTATCCAAAATAAATGTTGAGCCTGGGATTGGATACGCTAACATTGGGGCAGTGCACAGCCGTTCCTTCAAGGTTTGGAAAGCCACTTCATGTTCCTTCTTCCAATCAAATGACATATTCTTCCTGGTCAACTCATGAAGGCTACTGGCTACGCTGGCGAAATTCGGTACAAATCGACGATAATACGTGCACAGTCCGAGGAAACTTCGTAGCTCATGTAAATTTTTCGGTCTTGGCCAATCCTTTACTGCTTCGATCTTCTCTTTAGCAGTGCAAATTCCCTCCGTAGTAACCTTGTGACCTAAGTAACTTACTTCCTTCTTGAACAATGCACACTTTTTGGGACTTAATTTCAGACCGGCGCCAGCTATCCTTTGGAAAACTTCCTCCAAGTTCTTAAGGTGTTCCTCAAAGCTTTTTCCCAGCACGATGATGTCATCCAGGTACACCAAACACGTTTTCCAATGCAGTCCTTTCAATACTTGATCCATGAGTCTCTCAAAAGTAGCTGGAGCGTTACATAGTCCAAAGGGCATTACCGTAAATTGCCACAGCCCCTCTCCAATGCTGAAGGCTGTCTTTTCCTTATCCTCATCTTTCACCTCTACTTGCCAATAGCCGCTTTTCAAGTCCAGTGTTGAGAACCATTTCGTACCAGATAGTGAGTCCAGAGTATCGTCAATTCTGGGTAATGGATAGCTGTCCTTTTTCGTTACGTCGTTCAACTTCCGGTAGTCCACACAGAACCGCATTTTTCCATCCTTTTTCTTCACTAGCACTACCGGTGAGCTCCATGGACTAGCTGATGGTTCGATCACGCCGCTGTCACTCATTTCTTGAATAATTTCTCTTACCACTTGGCGTTTGGCCAATGGAACACTTCGAGGAGCTTGGCGGATTGGTCTCGCGTCACCGGTATCAATGTGATGCTTCACTACATTGGTCCGACCTGGTTTGGAGCCATCCTTGTCAAATATGGTAGAGTACTTTAGTAGAAGTTGGTTTGCCTTACTCTGGTGGTCTTCTTCGAGCTCTTGCGTCCACGCCGTGATATTATCTGATAGATTACTGTTGCTGGTAGAGACATTTCCCTGGAGTTGTTCACAGTTTATAATCACCTCCACCTCCTGACATTGTCCCAATATAGCTCCTTTGGAAAGCTTGATCGGCGATCGGAACTCATTTAGTACTCTTACCGGTATACGTCCATCTTGTTTTGTCATAGCCAGTGTTTTTCCTACTAGTATATCCGTCTTTGAATTGTTTGCTGCCTCGACAACCCACAATTTGTTTGTCCCATAATCTCCATCAATCCTTGCCCAAACGACTGCCTCCGACTTCGGTGGAATTTGTTGACTATCTTCCACGAGTACCCGCTTACTGATGTACTTGTTCTCGTAACCAAATTTGAGTGGCACATCCATGTTCTTATAGCTCATGGTCCTGTTTTGCATGTCGATCTTGATGCCTTGGTTGCTTAAGAAATCCACACCAACTATGATCTCATCAACAATATCTGCCACTATAAAATTGTGCAGTACGGTGACATTTCCAATTCCGATTTCACATGTTATTTCTCCTTGGACTTGAGTGTCCTCACCAGTCGCCGTACGCAATTTTGCTCCATGTAATGGCCTCACTTCTTTGTTGACTAAATCAGATCGAATGATGGAATGAGATGCGCCCGTATCAATAGTCAGTAAACGCTCTTTTCCGTCCACGAGTCCTCCAACAGTAACATTACTTGACTTCCTTCCGATCTGTGAGACAGAGATTATGGGGCATCCAATTGCGGGAGCCAGCCTACGCCCCTTGCGGCTGACTCTCTTTAGTTTAACGGTTGGTTGGATTTGGAGACTTGCTCATCTCCTTCAGCCTTGCGCTTACGTCCGCTTGCATTACTGGAATTATTGGAGCTAGATCCAGATCCACAATAACGTGCAATATGACCAGGTTTTCCGCACTTGAAGCACTTAATAACCCCTTCATTTTTCTGTTGCTTCCCGTTTAGTGCTTCTAGGATTTTGTCAATTTTTCCGACCCAGTCTGGCGTCTCCACTTCCACACGGTGAGCTTTGTACGTGGGTTTACTCAAAAGCGAGGCTGTTTCTTGTGTTAGAGCATGTGATACCGTCTCCGCAAATGATCTCTTGGGATTGGCATATGTGGCTCGCTTTGTCTCCATATCACGTATTCCATTTATGAAGCTTTGGATTTTTACCCTTTCGATGTATTCCACGGGTGCGTCTGCGTTTGCCAGATGGGCTAACCTCTCGATATCTGATGCAAACTCCTGCAATGTCTCATTAGTCTTCTGGAAGCGATTCTGTAGCTCTATTTGATGTATCTGTCTCCTATGCTCGCTGCCGTAACGTCTCTCCACAGCACCCATCAATGATTCATAGTTGTTTCGTTCGCCATCAGGAATAGTCTGTAAGATTTCGGCTGCCGGTCCTTTCAATGCTACGAAGAGTGCAGCGACTTTATCTTCAGCGCCCCAGTTGTTCACAGCTGCTGTCTTCTCAAATTGTAGCTTAAATACCTGGAAAGGAACAGATCCGTCAAATGATGGAGGTTTTACCTTGGGTACGCTTGTGGAAACACTGTGACGATTCAGCTGCAACTCCTGGATACGACTTCTTAACGCATCCACCTCGGCTTCGACTTTCTCCTCAAACTGCATTATTTTCTCGTCCTGTATTTTTAGCTGTGAGGACATACGTTCTTCCTGCTCCTCCAGCTGTAATGCTATTTTTGAAGATAGCCGGGCCTCCTGCTCCTCAAGTTGTGCTGAGATCTGAGATGTCATGTATGTCCTCTGTTCTTCCAACGCAGATGCCATGTGTGTCTTCTGTTCCTCCAACTTTGATGCCATGCGTGTCTCTTGTTGTTCCAACTGAGATGCCATGCGTGTCTCTTGTTGTTCCAACTGAGATGCCATGCGTGTCTCTTGTTGTTCCAACTGAGATGACATGCTTGTTGTTATGTTGTTTGACATCTGAGCCAAGGCAGCCAATAAAGAGTTTGTGTCCACATTTGCCACTGAATCCTGAGAGTCCTTTTGCTCTTCTATTTTCGTCGCTCCCTCTGCCGAAAGTTGAAAAACATGATCGTCAACATTGATTCCTTCCGCTTCCATAGCCTCTCGCAACCGTGATTGTAGCTCTGCTTTATTGCCCGTTGTTGACAATCCACGTCGTTCCAACTCGTTTTTGAGTTGCTGGATCTTCAACTCATTCAACTTTGCCATGTCCTTGTTATCCTTAAAATGTCCTTGTTATCCTTTTCAATGTCCTTGTTATCCTTTCCAATGTCCTTGTTATCCTTTTCAATGTCCTTGTTATCGTTTTCAAAGTCCTTGAATTTATTTAACAATACCGCTTCTGACACCAATTGTGACGAATTCGATGATTCCTTGATTATTTTCCCTGAGTTCGATCACTGTACGTTAAATAAAACACTCCGATTCTGTTTAATAAGTAGTACGCTTTATTCAGTACTAAAAACCGTAGTACAATATCGCGGGTTAATTTACTGTTCAGTACTTCACTGTACAACACTTCAAAATAAAACTGATTGATTTGCGTTGTCTTTGCGCGGTTTATATACCCTAGCAGACAGCAGCTTCACAACCTAGAAATGTCTACGCCTTTCTGGTTTATTCGTGCAACAGTGTTCTCGAAGCGTTTATCTATCGTCATCTCCTCTTTGTGCCACATTCGCAAACACGCGAGCTGCCTCTCGCAGCTGTAGTTGTGGTAGTGACGCTAGTGATAGAAATACGCTAGAGTTGGGAGATGAGCGATTCTTGAGAACATTCGCCACAGTACGTTGAAAGCTGTCCAACCAACAGCCAGCAATAGAGTTTTGGAAAAATCTCCAAATGGTAATCGTCTTCTTTAGGTGTAAATAAGAGAGGGCTCAAAAAGGTGTTTTGGCCTCACGATCACAAATCCCGAAGCGGTTTTTTAATTTTTTGTTTCAGTGTAAAAAACCCGAAAAATTACCCGGATCTGATCCCAATTTGGGGGCGGTATCAATGGTAAGGCTCTTCCGGATTCTTGATGCTGAGGCCAAATCCCGTCTAATTTATTAGCACTTGACACCTATAGTAGACAATTATCCTCAAATTTGCTAAGTTTTCGTCGAACAGGATTCAGTAGAAACATGCAGATAAAACAGCTGTCAAGGCTTATTCGATCAATCTTTACCTTGTATTTAAGGGTTGAACAGAATTGGTTCGACAAAAATCGACCAGAAAATCGACCCGTGTAAATTATCCCTTACGTTTGAAATTGCATTTTTTGTTGTAATTTTGCTATGTCACGATCAGCTGTTGGTGTTGTAGTAGCGAGGTGTAGTCCTGCCTAAATGTCAGACAGGGTCACCCCGAGTGTATTGCCCTTGTCAACGGATAGTTCGACAAAAATCGACGCTTGTAAATCATCCTTTAGGCCAAAGTGTGATTGGTGTTAGAAGAGTATGCTCAGTTCAGCAGGCGATAAACTGGTTAGTGTCGTGAGATGCACTTCGGAGCTCAGTCTGAATAAGTCAGAGTTCAGCCTATTACAATACCCAGATCGGATTTGGGCGATTGTGTCTGGGGTTTCTCCGTAAGATCGCGTTTCTCTGCATCAACCGGTAGGAGCTGCCGAAGGAGTTCATCGTCTCTGTATGGGGCTGCAGTATATGAACCTGTGGTTTAAATGGTATTGTTATATAGTGCCGGATATCAGGAACTGCCTGCTCAACACTTCGTTGTTACACTGGTCATAAATCGCTTTATTCCATTTTTATTGAATGCTTTTCAATGACATAAACAAAAGTTTTTCTAAAAATGTGCAATTCAATTTGGAATCAACCGCACATGCAAAGGAAATTGATTCAAAAATTGAACAATGTAAACAGTCCTTTAGTTTTAGGTTTGCTATAAAAATATCACCATCAGTTGTAATGAAAAAATTCAGACATTGGAAGATCATGGTGGATTCGTGATCCTGAGGCCAAAACACGTCTTTCGAGCCCTCTCCCATAATTTTAGCTAATTTTTTAGCAGTTGGATGCTAGAGGAAGCAAATATGGAAACCCCCATCGGATGGAAAATAAAATACAGCAATTTGTTTAATCACTCTACTATTTTGTAAAATTAAAAAAAAAAAAAAAAATTAAATTAACATAAGCTAGTTTTAAAACTTTCAATTTCGATCATTGTGAATAGACGCAATGGATTTTTTTTTGCACATGTGGCAACATCTTTTCTACTCTGTTTTTTATCTCACTAGAGGGCGCGCAAATTTTCTACTCCGTTTTCTACTCCGTTTTTTTTATTTCTACTGCGTTTTCTACTCCGTTTTTTAATTTGTGAAACGGAAAATATTTCTGTCTCACACAACATTGGGGTAAAACAAAATTTTGACAAACCCAATGTTGTGTGAAAGCGAGATATATTTTCGTACAAAATAAAAACAAAAATTGTCAAATGCGATTAGGTACAGCCTAATAAAATTACAACAACCACATGAAAACTTGCAATTTTGATTGCAAATATGATCCTGGGGCCAAACCCCCCCGTCTTTTGAGCCCCCTCCCATAATTTTAGCTAATTTATTCGCAGTTGTGGCGGCCGCCGTGGTGTAGCGGTTAAGTGTTCGGCCATCTACACCAAGTCGTGGCGGTTCGATGCCCGGCAAAAGTAACATCAAAAATTATTTAGAAAAACAATTTTTCTAAACGGGGTCGCCCCTCGGCAGTAGTTTGGCAAACTCTCCGGGTGTATTTCTGCCATGAGAAGCTTCTCAGCAAAAAATTCATTTGCTTTGCAAGTGCCGTTCGGAGTCGGCAAAAAACTGTAGGTCCCGCCAACTTGTAAGAAAACTCAAAAAGCAACACACTGCAAGTTGGAAAGTGAAGCTCGGCTAAAAATCTCGTTAGAGGTTATGATAACCTGTTGGTATATCGCCGCCATTAGTTTTTTTTTTTTTTTTTTTTTATTCGCAGTTGACAGCTAAACTAGACAACTACCAAATTTACCTTTATACAAAACCCTAAACATAAAATAGCAGTTTTTGAATTCATATCAAATAAAATAAATCAGTTTACAAAATTGTTCGTGTTTTTTTGTCAACCTTCACGTTTTATAACGTTCAAATATTTACTAGCTGAACACGTAAGTTATTGCAACTCTGACTAATCGTCATTTCCAAACGTTTCCTAATTGATGCTCACTCGTTCAAAATGTTCTAAATTTTAGTACAGTTTAACGGCGGATTTTCTCAGTTTTTGATGTTGCATTTTCCTGTCTGTGTTTTTATTAATCTAATAATTTACAGAAAATATAAATAATTAAACTTTTATTAATAATAATTAAACGTTTTGTGGAAAAAAGAAATTATACTTTAAAACTATGGACTCAAAATTGCCAAAACCATCGGGATTAAAGCGACCAACAGCGCTAACAAGAAATATTTTGCCAATGGATCGAATAAAAACAGCGACGCTTGGCTTTGGTACAAAATCCGCCAACTTATCAATGGATACTTTTCAACCTTTGACGCGTGATTTAACAAACTTACCAAATGGTTTTCAACGAAGAGGTATTGCAAAGGAATTTTAGATTGTTTTTATTGTATATTTTTATTAGTGCAACATTAGGCTCTAGTATGCAAATTATGTACGGTTTCTGAGCCAGCCCCGGTGGCTTGTGGGTGGTATTAAAAGTAGATGCCTCCGAAAGATTGGGCATTCGCTTATCATATGTTGTTTTCATTCTCTATCTGATCTATGCCACCCATTATGGTGCACTAATAGAAACTTTAGCCATAATCTTTTATTAACTTATCAACTAAGGTAGAAATAGTTGAACATGCAAATAAATTATATTCCATTACAGAACGTGCCTGCTCACCAGAAATTGGGCGGTCACAATCTGCTTGTAACAACGGCATGAGGCGTGCCAAACTCCGACGCAGCCGTTCAGTCAGCGACATACGCGATATCCGTGAAATGCGACAATTGAAGCGTCCAGAATCAACGCTTGCCCCCATACCTGCCAAGGCATCTCGTTTTGCTTATACTGGCGCTCCTACAAATACAACAACGCAAACACATTCTACATTTAACACAAATAATGCAGCTAATAGACCACCACGTATGGGTATTGTTACAGCATCAGTCACAACAGCTGCAAAGAAACCATTACCAACACGTCCTCAAGCGGGCGCACTAGCTGGTAGTAGTAGTAGTACAGCACGCACAGCTGTCTCTCACACGACAACAGCTACAAAAGCTGTCGCAAATAATAAGAAAGTTTCCAGCACCAGCGCCAGTTCTTCAATATCAACCACGGGTGCCGGCAAACCAATTAACAAGCGTATACCACCCTACGATTTCAAGGCGCGTTATAATGATTTACTAGAAAAACATAAAATACTAAAAGCAAAATATGAAGCAAAATGTGAACAGATGGGTACGTTGGATGGGCTGCCAGAACAACTTGAAGAATCACAGGATGAGTTATATAAAACCAAAGAAGAGTTGAAAAATCTTAACACTGAGCGTGATTGTTTAAATCAACAACTTAAATCGCTAAATTTGAAATTTGACTCCATTACCGCATCGCTGGTCAAGACTAAAGAGGAGTTGGAGTTTATCATGCATGAGCACAAGGTGAGTAGATTTGATTAGAAGCTACCGTACAAGACATTGCTGATGAAGGTATCGGATTTTTAAAATTTCTATTAAAAATTTGATTACCATGGCGTTCTATGCCCTGATGGCGGTTCAGGCTGAAGGTGCATATGATCATCAGTTGTTTTATAGCTTATAACGAGGGTTTCGACACACGGTTCCTTTAACGTCATTTTTCTGGAATTCTTGAAGATTAGTTTCAAATGTCTTGGTACTGAATTTCAGTTATAGAACATGAATAGTTATAAAATATGTGAATAATACGATTTGTATCGAAGCTACCGCACCACTTCAAAACGCCATCTCAACAATTCAGCACACTTTTAGGTGAGATAGGGCGTTTTGAATTAAATTTGGAAATTAGGATCTTATCGAAAGTAACTCTGAATAGCATTTTGAAATAGGGCGATGCTTCACTCAGCTTTGGATATATGTATATAATGAAGAATTAACTGTAACTGAAAAAAAAGAAAAAAAATACTTACGTATTTTCTCTCCCGTTTCTTACAGATTCTAAAAGAAGCGCACGACACCCTCACTCACGAAGTACTTGAGCTACGCGAACGATCCACACGTTTAACAACAGAAAATGAGATGCTACATGAAGATTTGACTGCTTGCAAGGAGCATCTGTTTCGTGCCAATTTGGAACGTAAAGAACTACATAACACAATTATGGATTTGCGTGGTAATATACGCGTATTCTGTCGTGTACGACCGCCATTAGATTTTGAGCAAGAGAAGGCGCTTTGTGGTTGGAATTACATAGATGAATCAACAGTTGAAATACAAAATTTCGATAAGAATAAAGGTGGCGCGCACACCTTCTCATTCGATCAGGTCTTCCATCCCAATTCGAAACAGGAAGACATATTTGAAATGGTATCACCACTCATACAATCTGCTTTAGATGGTTACAATATATGTATTTTTGCGTATGGTCAAACAGGCAGTGGAAAAACATACACAATGGATGGTGTTAGCAGCAATGTTGGCGTCATACCCCGCACAGTCGATTTACTCTTTGATTCGATTAAAAATTATAAACGTCTCGGTTGGGAATATGAAATACGTGTAACATTTTTAGAAATCTATAACGAAGTATTATACGACTTGTTGAGTAATGAACAAAAAGACATGGAAATACGTATGGCTAAACATAATAAGAATGATATATATGTTTCAAATATAACTCAGGAGACTGTAATCTCGGCTGCACGCTTACGCGAATTGATGCATATGGCAAAAATGAATCGTGCCACCGCTTCAACAGTGGGCAATGAGCGTTCATCACGTTCACATGCTGTTACAAAAATTGAACTTATTGGTTATCATGCTGAGAAGAATGAGACATCTGTTGGCACCATCAATCTAGTAGATTTGGCTGGCTCGGAATCGCCCAAAACAAGTACACGCATGAATGAAACTAAAAATATAAATCGTTCACTATCTGAGTTAACTAATGTTATCTTGGCATTACTGCAAAAACAGGATCATATACCCTATCGCAATTCAAAATTAACGCATTTATTAATGCCGTCATTGGGTGGCAATTCAAAAACATTGATGTTTATTAATGTAGCACCATTTTTAGATTGTTTCGTAGAGTCTGTGAAATCATTACGTTTTGCGGCTTCGGTGAATTCCTGTAAAATGGCTAAGGCGAAACGTAATCGCTACTTGAATACATCTAGTAATAATTCACTCTAGAAATAGTGTCATCAATATTCTATATTTATTAAATTTCATTTATTTTTTGTAAAATTTTTGTTGTATCCTTTTTACATTGTACTTTGTCTGCCAATTCTGATAACGCATTTCAACTATTTTCTCTTAGTTTTGTATTGTATTTTACGTTATCATTATAATTTTGAATAAACAAGTAGGCGCTACTTACATAACCCTAAAACAAAGTTTAGTGCATTTATTTTGGAATAATCACAATTTTTTTCTAAAGCTATATTTTGCTGTAAGTTATTTGAAAACTGAATAAAACAGAGACCTGGGTCAAATTCTCGTTAAAAAATTGTATTAATTCGAAATTTCTTTCATGATTTTTGTATGGAATTTCTTTTTATTTTATCACTTCATAGAGTTCGAAAAATAGGTCGAAATCTTACGCCTAAAATTATGCTAACATAACGACCATAGTTTACCCAATTTTTTTCTCAAATAAATTTACAAAGTATTTTTATTCATAGAACACGATTTTGCTTACATTTTTAAACTAAATCTTTAACGAATTTTACGAAAAAGGAAATTGTGGCCAGGGGGGCTACTCTGTATTGCGATTTGAAATAAATTTCTTTCGCATTTCACAAAAATGTATGTGGTTTGAAAGCTTGCTAATAAATAGCATTTGCTTTCGCATCGCAATATAGAGTAACCCCCCAGAATTTTGCTCTTGGGAAGTCCTGGGATGACAGATCTAACACTAGAATTTTATGTTATAAAAAATTTAAATAACTTATTTTCGGTCCCTGGAATAGAGCTTAGAAAACTGTTATTACATTCGCTGATCATATCGTTGAGCTCTTGCCTGAAGCATGAATGACGATATGAAGTTATTTAACCGCTATTCCCATTTCAATCTCATAACATTTATTTATCTACATAGTTACTTATAACGACACACACATATATACATAAGCTCTTACGAACGCAAAGCCTCTATTATTTTCGACGGTACTTGACCAGCAAGATCGGAATGTGATAACCCAGGAATGGTAGCCAAAACGCCCATACGATTTTTAAACTCTACATCAGCTGCATACGAATAATGCACACCAGCCAAGTCGGTAAGTGTGCCACCGTAGGCTTCGAGTACAGCTTCTGGTGCACACGTATCCCAACGCTTACAACCCGGACTAGCAAATACATAAGCATGCGCATTGCCTTCTAACAATTGGAGAACCTTAAAGCCGGCACCACCAACTTTGATAATTTCAGTCGGTGAGAAGGCATCGAGTGCTTGTTGTACAAGCGGTGTTAAATGCGAGCGTGTTGTTGTGACAATCATTTGTCCTTTTGGTGGCAACTTCGGTTCGAAACCGCCTGTACCTAAACCTTTGAGACCCCAAATTGTTCTGCCCATATCACCATTCGATTGTTTGTAGTATGGTTGATAGATGACACCGCCAACAGCGCGTCCTTTTATTGCAACACCAATAAGTACTGTCACATGATCCAGGAGACCTGTAACAATGACTTTGAATTATTTACCTGATATACTTCAGTTAAAAGCTATACAACCTTGTGTGTACTCAGAAGTACCATCCAAGGGATCTACCCATACTACAAATTCTTCCTCTTTCACTTCACGCCATTCTTCGGGACAGCAGTTTGTTAAGAATTCTTTATTTTCTTCTGTTACCAACCACTCGGCCTTGACATCTAAGCATGAGTCACCTTCCTCGCCGATAATTTTTAGATTAGGAAATTTTCTTGTTAATGATGCAATTATGCACTGTTGCGCTGAGCGATCGGCTTCAGTTTGGAGATCATCTTTACCCTATTCATCATTGAAATAATTAAATTTAGTGGCTTATCATAATGCACAAATCAAAAAGTAAACACCTCTTTTTCCACAATGCCCAGATTACCGCGCTGCATCACATCTCTTATTATTGTTCCAGCGCGCACAGCAGTGTTAATGGATAAAGCCATAATGCGCATCACTTGAGGAGTTGTCATTGTAAATATTTAATGCTTTAAACCGATTTCGCAGCACAATTTAATTAAATTAAAATTTTGTAAATTTACAAATCACCTTAGTGCTGTATGACCCAGCGCAGCGCTGCGTTATTGCGCTGATGTCAGAAATGGCTTTTAGCAGAAGGTGTGAGTAAATAATCCATTTTTACTTTAAGCGATTTTCTTAGCTTCGATACTTTTTAATCGATTCGTAATTTTACTGACAGCGATCTAGTTAAAAGTGCAGTTTCCGGTCCCCTCCGAAAGTTGAAGCAATAAATTCAAAAAAGTGCTTAAAAGACGCGTATCCCTGCAAAAATCGTTGGATTATGTGTTCCAATTTTTTGATATTGGAGTACTCTAATAGTAATCCTTTGTATAACTCATCGGACCACCTTCAGCTTTTTGAAGGAAGGTCATTGCTCGTGCCTTATCTGCGAAAATCACGACACTATCGCTCTGACTGTATACACTCCAAGAAGTAACAACATTGAGTACATTGCAAAGTACTCTGACAGTAGTTACTCCAAGGAGTAATAACATTAGAGTAGTTTGCAACGTGCTCTGACAGTAGATATTCCAAGGACTAACAATATTAGAGTACTCTATGGAGTAGCAGAAACAAAGCAAAGGTTGGAGTAGGTGGTCCAGTCCTAGGACATCGCAATGTTAATTGGATATATGAAAAAGGATTTAATTGGAGTACTCTGATGCTCCAATTGGAGTACTCTTTGGATAGGAAATAGAGTACTCTCGATTTTTGCAGGGATATTTGTGAGTAGATTGAAAATCCGAAAATGGAAATTTACTTTGAACCGTTAAAAAATTACAAGCAAAAAACTGCTACCTAGGGGGTACTTTTTTTTGGAACAAATGCAGAATAAAAAAAAAAAACAAAAAATTGGAATCGATATGTATCTTGTAGTGAACATACCGTATATTCCTTTTTTGGGGCAAACAAAACAAAAAATGTTATGGGTCAAACTTCATTTCAAGCATTTCTTAAAATCAAAATGTCTTCAATACCTTTAAACCGATTTTCAAAATTTTGAATTGCCTTTCATTTGAGGTTGCACTGCTGTGAGTGAAAACCGCGTATGTGCAAAAATTTAAAATTTAATTTTAAAAACAACTCGGGGCTACCGTATGCCAAGTCCTTCTGCGTAGTACACCGTTCTGCGTAGGCGGCTGGTTTTAAAAATTTATTTTAATTTTTTAACTTAAACGGCTTTGTGCCTAAGCAGTAGTACATCAAATAAAAGGTAATTCAATTACCTATCCAATGGAAAAATTTGAAAAACGATTCATTGGTTTCTGAGAAATTTTGATTTTAACAATGTTTCCAATGAACTTTGACCCTAAATAACTCTTTTTGTTGTTGTTTGCAAAAAAAAAAAATGTATACATTTCGCTCATTTGCTGCAACGTCGTCATAACTCAAAAAATGTGATATTACAGAAAACGCATTTTTAGTTTTTGAATTGCTGTATATTTATATGGGATAAGTAATTAATTCTACCGCGATGCTGCGTGAAATGTTAAAACCTCGGATATAACACTTTGCCAGTTAATCAAATATATTATTTCCGATATATTAGTGATGTTAACTCAAAATTTGGGTTTTTTGAGTTATGACGACGTTGCAGCAAATGAGCGATTTATACTCACCTCAATGATATCTATCTATCCCATTACTCTTTTTAAATTTGCACTTATACCGAATGAATTTGCAGACAGAATCAGCTGATTGCGCCAAAAGTTGCAACAGAATTGCCACCATACTCTATTTTTTTGTTTTACAAGGCGTGAATCAACCGAATTGCTGTTTAAGCGGGCTACTCACCTGCCAAGAAATGTCAAACTCCATATGAAAAAACGCTCAAGAAATGGTCAAGAACTGTTTTCACACGTCATATTTTCTTGAGCCAATACTCAGTTCATAAGAAAAAATACAGCACTTTTCGATAGTTGGCAACGCCGGTTTACCTCAAGAAATAAATAAGCTCGTATATATTTCTTGAGGTAAACGTGCAGATTCACGGCAATGGTGAGTACATGTCTCGCGAAACATATTTTGTACATTTTTATAAGAGTAATTTGCAAAAAAATGGAAAATTTGGTAAACGTCAAAATTTCTTGACCAGGCACAAGAAATATATGCTCGTTTTTTTCTTGGGGCATTTCTTGGCAGGTGAGTAGCCCGCTTTACAGTCGTAACGGTCGTACGCCGCATTGACAACAATTTTTAATTGTCCATGACATTTGTAGAAATAGATCCTGGAAACTGGAACAATAACAGAAGGGAGATAAATAAACAAAGAATAAAGAAAATAAAAAAATGAAAACTGCTAGCAACATTTCACGACAAGCCAATTGCATGTTGCTGGCGAAATTCCATGGCTTTGATGTTAGTACTTGGCTTTATGAATATTTTCTCTGCATCTAGAGATTTTAAAAAATTCGATTCCTGTTGCAAAATAATCGGTCAATGGTCATGTAATGTAGACTGGCTGTAAGGTACAGCCTGTAAGGTACAGGCCGTTAATTGCCAAACTTGCTAAACCAGAAAGTTGATGGAACAGACACATTCACTGCCAAAATCTACTTGTCAAAAATTAGCGGCGTCTGCTTTTGATAAATAACATTATTAAACGTTTACAGAGTTTTTTGTATTAAAAAAGTATTTTTGTATTATAGTTTGATAAATTATCCAACAAAACAGAATAACATCAACAATATGTAAGTATTAGCGTGTTCTTATTACCATTTTCCCATAACTTAACCTCAAATAATTTAACAGGGCACTAGTGAAACCAAAATCTGAGCTTACACCTGAAGAGCTGGCACGCCAGGAGGAGGAGGAATTTAATACCGGACCACTTTCTGTGCTCACACAATCGGTAAAGAATAATACACAAGTGCTTATCAATTGTCGCAACAACAAAAAGCTACTTGGACGTGTTAAGGCTTTCGATCGTCACTGCAACATGGTATTGGAGAGTGTAAAGGAAATGTGGACTGAGTTGCCGCGCACAGGGAAGGGCAAGAAAAAAGTGAAGCCTGTCAATAAAGATCGTTTCATATCGAAAATGTTTCTACGAGGCGATTCAGTGATTTTGGTTTTGAGAAATCCATTGGCCACTGCGGCGGGCAAATAAGTAGCTTGCAAAATGAAATTTAAATAGCAATAACGATTTGCGTAGAAATAAGATTCATCAAGTAAAGAATTGAATAAACTTTAATTTAATTTAGCAGAGAGTAAATCGTTATTAGTTCTTGTGAAAAGTAAATAGTAGTATAAAAGTGCACAGAGAAGGTATGTTTGTAGTTACATTACAAATTCATTTAATTTACAGATCAATGCTTAGTCGCTACAGATTCATCCCATTGTGCTTGAAAGAAGTTTCCTGCTACAGGTGCGCCCAATCCGTATTTCTCGACGAAAACTGCAGCACGGAATTTGGGGCGTCCATTGCTGCTGTTATTACCTACACGCTCTTCATCAAATTCTAGTTTTCCCGGTTGCTTATACAACAAGAACACATAGCGATGTAGTCCTGTGCCCTTTGGTGGACCCGATCCTCTATAAGCAGCCAATACTTCGCCTTGACTAACATCATGCCCGGGTATATTGGTCACAAGCCAGTGTTTAAATTCACGAAACTTTGGCTCGCTGCGACTTGGCGCATCTGGATCAGTCATTATGAGTGTATAGTAAGCATTTGGTTCAGCTTCCCATTCCACAGTTGGTTCGGACTTCACTTGGGTGGGAGTTAATTCGCCACCAGGATACACCTCTAACGCGTCTGAGTATGCGACCTACAAAGAAACCTGTTAATTATAAATTGTTTTAAATATATTTTAATTACAAATTACTTTAAGTAGCTGTGTGGGCGCTTGTGTTACCACGTCCGGTACCACCTCATTTTGCTCAAATGCCTGCTTAATGTTATAAGAGTAGTTGGGATAGATATTGACGAAAATGCACAGTACGCAAAATGCATTTGTAATGCTGAAAACCGTCATTGCATGGATTTTATACGAACTCTCAGTACAAACTGGTCAATCTATTAAAAAAATCGGTTATTTCTTTTGTAGTAGCTATAATTTTTTAATTCATACCTTTTATTATAATTTACAGCAGCTTTTCGGGTGGAAAGTTTTATAAACTCTCAGTTCATAGTTATTTGTGATTTATAAGCAGTATCGCGATTTACATTTTACTTACACATTCACCTATAGCACTTTGTTTACCCGATCAAGTGCATACATTTCACAGTGATGTGCTAAATAATTGAATTTTGTGTTTGAATGGCGAATTCCACAAATTCAAATTAAAAGTCAAAGAAGTCGAAAGATATGATAAAGGAATAGGAATAGGAATATAAGCATAGTATTTTTTTGAGGTTCACTTTATTCTTATTTTTTTATTTTATTTTAAATTATTTTATTTTAATAAGAAAATTACACTGTGTAATACTATGTACACACTAGCGTGTTTTCGAGCTCATTCTGGGTTTCGAGGCAAAACATGCTGAAAACCGATGTTTTCGCCATACAAAATTTTCAACCGAAAACCTGCGAAAGCATCATGTTTTATCCCAAAACATCGCCGAAAACCTTTCACAATCAGTGTCGGCTCTAAATTTTATCGGTAATAATCGAAAAACATACTGTCACATATCTGATATGTCAAATGTTTCCATTTTGAATTTCGTCGCCCGAATTTATAAAAAATCAAAATGAAAATGTTTGTGCTATAAAGTAAATTTGAAATAAGTACGCTGACAGTAAAACTTAAAATAAGTACATAAAATATAAACTGCAAAGTCTCGACACAAAATTTGCAAAAACTAAAGCTGCAGTTTCTTGCCATCAATTGAAATATAATATAAAAACAAATATTTTAAACAATAACTCACATTTGTACGTTCACAAAATTTTAATTATTTTTTCTCACAAATCACAATTTCTAGAACAGCTGATTACTGTCAAATGAAAACAAGAATAGCAGGTATGAACGCACCTGTTTTATGTGAGATGTTTTACACGAAAACAAGGTGTTTTCGCTTCAGTGTGAACATGATCTAACAAATTTGTAAAATTTGAGTTTTTTTCTGTGGCTTCCATGAATTCTAGGCCTCACCAAGCTCACAAAAACTGCATACTCAATATTTTGAATTCACCCCGTAATTTCGATTTAGGGTCAAAAAACCCGTTTTTCGTAGGATGAAGGTTCATAATCACTCAGAAGGCACAAAACTCAAGCTAGGAGTTTCATCTAGATTTTGCTATTTAAATTATGGGCAAGAATTTGTTTTGGACCTTTTGGGTGATATGAACCTGCATCCAATGAAAAACCAGGGGTTTTTGCCCTTAACTCTAAATTATAGGAGGAATTCAAAATTTTTAGTATTCAGTTTTTGTAAGTTTGGTAAGGCCTACAATTCATGGAAGCCACAAAAAAATTCTCAAATTTTAAAAAATTGTTACAGAGTGTAATTTTTTTAACAAAAAATAAAAAACCCGCATCCACAAATCCTTGCATTTCATTTTGTATAGAGATCCCCGTTTAAATTTTTGAAATCGGTTCAGTTTTGTGCCCTCTAGAAGATTTTAACGAAAAAAGGGGTCTTTGTCCCTAACTCAATAATTTGGGGAGGGATACAAAAATTTTGAGTATGCCGTTTTTATACACTTGAAAGGACATGCATCTCATGGAAGCCACGAAAACAAAATTTAAAATTTTGTAAATTTGTTACATAGTGTAATTTGTGTAAAACAAAAATAAAAAAAACGCTTCGGTACATCCTTGCACTTCATTATGTTAAGCCTGTTTAAATTTTTCAAATCGGTTGAGTTTTGTGACCTCTAGGTGATTTTGAACGAAAAAGGGCCTTTTTGGACCACTGTGCGACGGCTGAGAGGGAGGTAGCACAATTAAAAAATTTTCATCAAGACCCTATCTCTGAAATGGGTTGAAAGAAAAAAAAAAGCCCTTGGTTCGAGAACACTCAGAATGAGCTTTAAAAATGCCTTATCTCAATGAAAGCTTAACACATTTCATACCAGCTGAAAGCGTGTTTGAAACAAATTTTGAAATACAGCTTTATTGGAACAATTGAAGCATCATCGGGAATAACGTTGTGAGTGACAATATCAAAATTGCTCTGAAAACGTTTACCCGCAGAATTATTATTTTTCGGTTCAGTTTAAGAGCTAAAGAGTGTATAGGAGCATATTAAAAATCTCGTCGGAACTCGAGACTCGATAGAAATCACTAAAGTTATCGATATATTTGGTAATTTTTATCGAGTTTTTCGTTCATCGGAATTGCTAATAGACCTCATAATTTCGGCAAATTAAATGGACCAATGTGGGAGAGCTATTTTAAAGGGAAGTACGTGGGTGACCGAGCTTGCTCGGTGCTATCAATTTTCCGCTAACTTTACTTACCCAAAATGATCCCAAAATTATCCTAAAGTAGTCCCAAAATAATCCTAAAATGATCCCGAAAACACCTTCAAATGTTCCCAACATGATCCGAAATTGAACCCAAAACTACCCAAAAATGATCCCAAAATGATCTCAAAATTACCTCAAAATGACCCTAAAATGATCCCAAAATGATTCCCAAATGGCCCCAAAAATACCCTTAAACGTACTCAAAATGATCCCAAAATTATCCAAAAATTATCCCAATATACTCCTAAAATTTTCCCAAAACGACCGCAAAAAGACCATCAAATGCTCCCAAAATGACCCAAAAATTATCCCAGAATGATCCAAAAATGATCCCAAATGGACTCCAAAATGATCTTAAAATGTCCCAAAAATTATCCCAAATTAATCCAAAATTGAACCCAAAATGATCTCAAAATAGCTCCAAAATTATACCAAATATGATCCCAAAAATATAAAATACAAATACAATAGTGTAAGATGGTCACTCTGGGAGGCAAATATTTTATTTGGTATGCCGGCGAAAATACCTTTCATTTGATACCCATATTGGCGTATCTAGCTCCATAATTAAAAAAAAACTGAGATATGTGGCAACCCTGTCCAACCCCCCAAGTGGAAACCCCCAAGTGGATAGTCTTAGAATCAATCATACTGTCTATATTCAAAATTTTATCCAAATCGGTCAAGCGGTTCCCGAGATAGTCCGAATATACAAATATACAAGTTTAGCTCGTTTAAAGTTATAAGATATGATATGCAAAAAACCGGTTTTGAAAAAAAAGGTATTTACAACGTTATTCCCGATGATGATAAAATTGTTAGATTGTAATGTTAATGCACTAACTCATCTCATCAGTTGTATTGACCAAGTTTATTGTAAGGTAATTAAACGAAAAACGAATCTTATTAAAGCTCGATATTTACCATTCGCTTTTTTAATCTTAGTTTGACATTCTTGCCTGTATATTCACTTCTTACCCGCCAATTGCTTATGCACTGTCGGCACATACTCATCCCATTGTGCCTGATAGAAATTTCCAGCAATCGGATCACCTAATTTATGTTTCTTTGCAAATTTCGCTGCACAAAAATTTGGCCGGTTTTGACTACTATTCTTGGGTATGCGCGGTTCTTGAAACCGTAATTTAGTTGGTTGCTTATAGAGCAAGAAAACGTAACGATGTAGACCAGTGCCCTGCGGTGGACCAGAACCAACATAAGCCGTTAATACATCACCTTTGCTCACGTCTCCACCTGGTATATTGCCAACTAACCAATGATGGAACTCGCGAAATCTTGGATCTTTACGGCTAGGTGCATCGGGATCGGTCATGATGAGCGTATAAAAGGCATCGCTTTCCGCATCCCATTCGACAGTGGGTTGTGCCGATACTTGTGTTGGTGTTAGTTCGTTACCGTTTTCAGCTATTATACCCTTGTACTGCACCTAGATTGAAGCATATTTTATTATTTTTAACTCCTAAAGATATTTTCGTAAAAAATCTAAAACCTTGAGCAACTGCTTTGGCGCTGTTGGTATCACGTCAGGCACCACTTTGTGTTGCTTGAAAATGTTATCAGCGCTCTCGCCATTTGTCCCTGCTGCCATCAATTCACTGCGTAGAATGATTGAAATTGCAAAAAAAAAAAACGAATGATCTCAAACCGGATATGGAAAGACAAAATTCAGTTTTGAAGGTCTATAGACCTTCTTACGTTGACTCAAATTTATTTGTAGTTCTAACCACTAACGAATTCTTAAATTGATTAAATATGTAGCTGTTTGGTTTTTCGATTTTACAGCAAACTTATTTACATTAAAATATGTGCTTGTCGAAAATAAATTTAATTAATTATTTGACAATCACAAGCAACTTTAAACTTAAGTTACCGGCAGCACCCTGTGCTTTTGCACTGCCATATTATTGTGAGCGGAAGTACTGTTTCTATGCACTGCTTTATCGACTCTATGGAAATATCTGTTAGCATCAAATGGCGTACTTTTCGTTTCGGTATTTGTTTCCTTTAGGGATCAACTGCTAATAAATTAGCTAAAATTATGGGAGATAGCTCAAAAGACGTATTTTGGCCTCAGGATCACGAATCCGGAAGCGCTTTTTTAATTTTTTGTTTTAGTGAAAAGTTATGGTCAAAAAACCGAAAAATGACCCGGGTCCGATACCAAAATTGGGGCGGAGTCCATGGTATTTATGTGCGAAACACCTTTCTGAGTTGGCGGCCTTCGGCCGCGCTTATAAAAAATAACCCTGGGCTACGCCATCCCAAGTCCGTACGTGTGACATAACCGTGGCTACCGCCACGGCGCGACTTTTTTTGCACGTTTTTAGGGACAGCCTAATAAAATTACTACTTCCACATGAAAACTTGAAACTTTGATTGCAAATATCTCTTCAGAGAAACAAAATATTAAAAAAGCGCTTCCGGATTCGTGATCCTGAGGCCGACCCCCGTCTTTTGAGCTATATCACATAATTTTAGCTAATTTATTAGCAGTTGACCCCTAAAGGAAACAAATACCTTCGTTTCTGTATTTTTCCACCGGGATAAGCTAACCACAGTAGTAGGTGTTATTTATATGGACATTACACCGTCCCCAAATTTCAAAGTAACTTTATTTAAACGCATACCCCCTAATTTTGACCATTATGCATCAAAAAGTAGCCGGACAAAGTTTTATGCAATTCGAAACACGGTAAACCGTGCCGACCTGCAGTTGAAGTTATCAGTCAAATCGTACTACATTCCACTGCGTTTAGCTGATCTATTGACTTATGTACTCGCTTTTCTCAAATTGCTGTATGGTTACCCTTTAAAGACTTCGTAATAAGTAAATCGGTTTTTTTCTCTTTCTACCAAATGCTCAGAATTTCCTTTAAAGGATCAAGATTGTAGGACCTCCCGGCACGGATTGCCGTCAGGGTTGCCACTTCGGAATTTTTTTCCCTTCCAAAACTAATCTGAAAACCATTTAAGTTTTTTCCTCGTCCCCAAATCTTATATCCGGGTTTTATAAAATCATGTTAGAAAAATACTTCAATAGATACTGTGGCATTAGAGTGGGAAGATTTCTTTTTTTATAAAATCGCCATTGCGGAAAATGTTTTAAGGATCATTTTAAGCTACTTTGCTAAGGAAACTATGGTCTAAAAGTTTAATCCCCTCTTTATGGGTCAAGCATAACCAGAATTTCAACCCAACCAACTGTGGCTCTATGAGCCTGAACTGTTGTTGTTGTTGTTGTTAACAGAAAAAACACTCCCCGAAGGTTTGGGGTGTGATGCCGAAATTGACGGTCCTTGGCCGGTTATTAACCCGGTATGCTGCGGTACAAACTTGTGGCACTGCCCGACTGTCATGGTAGCGATTTGGTATGACCAGTGAAACCTTCAAGGTCATGTCATCCCTGCATCCGTTAGAAAGGAGAAGATGCGTAATGAGAGGTGAGAGGCATTATATCCGTAGATCAGCCATCGATTTAGCACGTCATTACATATGTGCATATTAGTCGTCTGTTACGACCGGTATGCCTACCTCGGGCATATTCTAAGCCCCTAACCCGCAGGGGTTATATCTTATTTTCAACAATTAATACATTTCAGTTGTCAAAGGTATTTATTGACTCCATAGTTAAGAATTCACTGCAAATGTTCGCTTCATCTCTAATGAGAATGTGCTTAGGCTCAAGTATCATACGCTTTGCAGAAAATAAT
The DNA here is from genome assembly GCA_964058755.1 of Campiglossa producta. NCBI lineage: Eukaryota > Metazoa > Arthropoda > Insecta > Diptera > Tephritidae > Campiglossa > Campiglossa producta. Next base: position 9,479,446 of record CAXKVI010000001.1, on the reverse strand, counting down.
CAAATAAAATTGCATTCGTGGAGTTAAGCGATTGCGCATTTGTGGTGCGCTCTAACCAGCAGGCAATCTAGCTGACCTTGTGAAGCGTTCAGCAGAATCAGTCCGTCAGTACGTTGAAACAACTGACAGCAAAGAAGACTGTGGGTGTTTGTATGCGTAACGCCAGATACGACGGATATGTCAAAGAAGAATTTCCTCTTAAATTGACGTACGTCATGCAACTGACGTATTGGCGGACTGATTCTGTTTCCCGCTTGAGCTCGTAGACAAACAGTCAACAACGAGCGAACAAATACCAAGTCTATAGGGTGCCGACTTGTATCTCTACTTTCATTCTCACCTTCATAAATATTCAAATTTAAATACAAGTACATATACACTCTACTTTACAAACTAATTAAGAATGTGTAGTTATTTGAATATATTTATGCGTACGGTGCATAGATGGACATTTTGCACTTGCACTAATAATGCTGTATAAGTAAATTGTTACCCACGTTGAAATTTTGAATTAAGGTTTCTAATAAAAAGTTATACTTTTCTTTACCCAGCGTACTAGTACTAGTACAAGGGTATTATAATTTTGTCCACATAACGGTACTACGTAGTGGCACAAAATAATCGAGATAGATATAGAGTTCCATATATGAAAGTTCTTAGGTGGAACTGAGAAGTTTGATATATTTGCCGAAATTGGGTATACAGGTTACTTCCTGACCAAAGTAGATTGCTATTGAAAATGGGCGAAATCGGATGATAACCAAGCCCTCTTTTTCGATATCGAAAATCACATAAATTGACATAACTTGAGTTTAGATTTAAGATCTAAATGAAAAAGCAGTCTAAGGACCTCATTATGTATGACAAATGATAGCTCAGACTAACGATTCGTCTGCTCACAAAATCGCATTTTCTTTCATTATTGTTTTTTATGTCAAAGAAAAGTCGAAAATATTGAAAAAAAAACTATGGAGCGAACGAAAATGATTGATAATGCGATGGCTACGCGTTATTGTGAGCAGACGAATCGTTCGTCTGAGCTATCTTTAAATATTTTTTTTTGGTTTGTTTGAATGTAATTGAATCTTGTCCACAAAAACTTTATGTGTGTATTAAAATTAAAACTTTTTGGTTTGAAAATTCAAACTTTTCGGTTTAAAATTGAGACTTTTTGGTTTGAAAACTAAAATTTATTTTTGAAAGCTTATTCAAGATTGAATTTTGCCAACAGCATTTATGTGTGCGATGTAGCTCAGTGGTAGAGCAGACAGGCATGATGCGGGGAGTCTTGGTTCGAATCCCCGCCAACGGACAAAAAATTTATTTTATGTTTAAAAAATTGTGAAAACATTTGTGGTTTATAATTGAAACCCGATTCATTTAGCCAATTTTCTTGAAAACGGGTCTAGATTGAATTTGAAACCAAATTTGGTTTTGTCATATACATATGTAGTCCCAAAAAGTGTACTTAACGACTTTGATTGAGCACTAGATACTAAAATGTGATAAAAACAAAAAAAAAACAACAAAAAATATTTGAAACCAGTTTATTCTTTTCTTGCTTAAACCGCTGCTCAAAGACCTTATCTAAGTGATAATCATTTTAAATATCCCAACTGCTTATGCAATTGTGGCACAGAATCATCATATTGTGCTTGAAAGACATTACCGGCAACTGGTGCGCCCAAATCATATTTCTTGGCAAAGTTTTTAGTTGAAACCCCTTCACGTTCCTTGCCCATTTTATTTGTTAAGTGCGCTTCAGTGAATGTCAACTTTTTAGGTTGCTTGTAAAGCAAAAAAGTATAGCGATGCAAATCCGAACCCTTTGGCGGTGCAGAGCCAACATATTCCGTTAGTACTTCACCCTTATCCAGTTTATTGCCCGGTATATTGCCCACCAACCAATACTGATAGTCACGCATAACCGGTTCAGCGGGATATGGCGCATCCGGATCAGTCATTAGCAGCGTATAATAGGTGTCAGCGGAAGCGGATTTCCATATAACTGTGGGTTGGTTTTTCACTTGCGTAGGTGTTAATTCTATACCCTTATCGGCCATTACACCACTGTCAAAGTTTATCTGCAAAAAAGGTACATGTTAAGTTACCACATAACTCACCGTTTATCCTACTTACCTTTAAAAAGTCTTGCGGTCCTTCGTCAATGAGATCTGGTATTATCTTCAAGTGTTTCATAAACTTGGTAATATCTGAATCTGACGCTAGGCATGCCAGACATGCTAGGCTAAGTACCAATACTTGCGTAAAGCTAAGCATTTTACCGTTTACGCGTTTGCCGTTACTCTAATATGTATTCCTTAGTATCAAGTTAACGTCCGCAAGCGTGCGCTACGAAATGTGAATAATTTCAAAAGATTGTTGCGAGCTGCTGACTTTGGGTCAATGTTAAGCAGAGCTTGGGTGAGCTTTTGTTGGCACTCTACTGAGTGCATGTTATATATAGTCCATAGATGTACTAGGTATTTATATAAGTTAAGATGTTATATGCCTAGGTAAGTTTGGCATATTAGGTATCACGTGATATATAATATATAAAATTATTACTTTTACACATTTACCGGCTACTTTTGTTTATAAATACTGTGTTTACCTCTTTAGTAATACTATGTATACATTAGGGTGATTCAAAAAAAATGTCGACTTGGTCTTACCCCCTAAAAGTTAGGTATGGATGAGAAGATAAGCCTTGCAAAAAATTAGCGCTCTAACTTAACCATTAGGGGTGGCTATTTTTTTTCGCCCTTTCCCATACATTTGGTATGGGGGAAAATGACATTTTTTTCAAAGTGAATTTTCTCTTAATTTTTGCAATTTTTTTTTTTGAATTTGAATCACCCCAATATACATTATATATCAGAGTTGCCAGATCCACTACGTTTTACGAAAAACAAAAATTATTCCGGAGTTCTTGATGTAGGCATAGCCAAATCAGGGGTGATAAATATCCAGTAGATGTACTTCCTAAAACGAACTATTTTCAGTCATCAAACCCCGAATCGGAGCATTTGCGACTTGGAAATCACGATGCTAGTGATGGAATCATGAACAGTGTCGAGAGACGACGAGATGGCCTTTGCAGTATTCGAGAGAATTGTTGTCTGCCACATTTACGGTAATTCTCGTATTTCCAACGGCGAGTATCTAAAGAAATTCAACGATGAACTGTACAGGTTTAATCATAGCACAGCTAACTAAAGTCCAATGGCTACGCTGGTTGGATCATGTTGGGTGAATGGTCAAAAAAATCCCATCCCAGAAGGATTTCCTAGCAACACCCGCTGACTAAGAACAAAACTTCATTAAGAGTTTTGAAAAGTGATTGGAAAAAACTTCTATAAGATATCGTTTCCTATATTAACTTAGTTACCTAATAATAGTTGTGATCCAACACGAGTCACAAATAGAAAAGTTACTCGAATCCCATCCCGTAATCGAGTCTCTGACTATTGAGATCACAAAAAAGAGGTCAGAAGCTACCAACAATGATTTTATTCATTATTTCAGACATGCATGGATGAAGGGGGTATGTCGCATTCTGACTCAATCTCTGTTTTCGGCATTGTTGAATAGTTTTTATGCATATCTAGATTTCTGTCTTATCAAAACCTGGCTATCGTGAAAATTGTAGAAGATATGAACACAACTTTTCAATATGAATTGTGGAAGAAGAGAGTATGTTACGTTTTTTCATATAAAAAAAGTAAAAATAAACTTATTTTATTTCTCAACCTTTATGAATATATGTAACGTCTTTTAAGGCTTTGCATATTTTTTATGTAAGTTTCTTAACAGTTCTGAAAGAACCTCAAATGTTTAAGCAAAACTTTAAAAAAGTCAATTTTCTCGTTTCACTCAGAATGCGACATACCCCCTTCATCCATGCATGTCTTCAATTATAAAAGCTATTTTCAGCGATGTCATATCTAACCCTAAAATTTACTTCCAAAACTGTTATTATATAAATTATATATTCACATTTGAGAAAATCGATCAGTCCCTTTAAGTATTAATTCGACACGATAATACTGAATATTGAATTAAATGAATACTTCAAGTAATACTGTAATTACAATCCACATCACGCAACGTTGTAGTAGGTTCTGTCCTAGCTAGTATGACAGCATCATTGATTTGTAAAATGTAGTAGAATCAATGGTACCTCCCTTTTCCTTAAAAAAACAAAAAAAAAAACTAATAGTACATTTACACTGCACCAAATTTGGCTAATTCAAAGTAGCCACTTTGACACCGTTTACATTGGCAAATTTGCATTTGGCTTCAACTTCCCTGCAAGAATTTTCTACCAGGATGATTTTTTTTAACACCTGTAGAATAATTATAAAAGAAGAGTCAAGAAGGTTTCTGTCTTTTCCTAGAAGAATTGGGCCTGTTCCTTAAAAAAACTAGTTGGAATGGTTGTTTACAGCTGTGCATAGTGCATCAGTTATTACACGTCATTAACCCATTAATAGTACATTTATACCGCACCAAATTTAGTAAATTTGGGGAAAAATTTGGCGCTTTTTTTTCTACAAATCTCATTTTCCAAATTTGGAATTCCATCACATTTGGCCTCATTCACCGAACAATACAATCCACAGTTCCTCAAAATAGCAACCATGCCTGTGTTCCACATTTAGAATTGCCCAGCAAGAACCTTAAAGGGAACTTGACGTGTGATAACTTTAACATTATGTACAGCTGTAAATAACGATTTCAACTAGTTTTTTTTTTTTTTTAAGAAAATGGACCAATTCTACCAAGAAAAGATAGAAAGAACCCTTCTTGACTCTTCATTTATTGTTACTCTTGTTAAAACATCACGCTGGTGCATTTTCTTTCGGTGGCTTTGTGTTCTGGCGAATTTGAATGAGTCATTTCGAACATGTTTACACAGGCAAATTTGCATTTGAAATTTTTGCTGGCGAATTTTTTAAACAAAACTGTTTTATAACTAAGGCAAACGTATTGGATTTAATTGTTTGTAAAAAAAAAAAAAAAAACTAATGGCGGCGAAATACCAACAGGTTATCATAACCTCTAACGAGATTTTTAGCCGAGCTTCTCTTTCCAACTTGTGGTGTGTTGCTTTTGAGTTTTCCTACAAGTTGGCGGGACCTACAGTTTTTTGCCGACTCCGAACGGCACTTGCAAAGCAAATGAATTTTTTGCTGGGAAGCTTCTCATGGCAGAAATACACCCGGAGAGTTTGCCAAACTACTGCCGAGGGGCGACCCCGTTTAGAAAACTTCTTTTTCCAAATAATTTTTGATGTTACCTTTGTCGGGCATCGAACCGCCACGACTTGGTGTAGAAGGCCGGACACTTAACCGCTACACCACGGCGGCCGCCAAATTGTTTGTAAAGAAAGTAAAAAAAGACCAATGAAAGTGTTGAAAAATGTCTCGATGTTGCTATTCAAAATCACCAGCAAAAATTTCAACTGGTCTAATTTCTTAAGTCGCCTTAGGTTGTTATTTCTTATGACCATAGAATATACTATACTTTACAAACTAATTGAGAATGTGCAGTTATTTAAATATATTTATGCGTACGGTGCATAGATGGACATTTTGCACTTGCAGTAATAATGCTGTATAAGTAAATTGTTACCCACGTTGAAATTTTGAATTAAGGTTTCTAATAAAAAGTTATAATTTTCTTTACCCAGCGTACTAGTACTAGTACAAGGGTATTATAATTTTGTCCACATAACGGTACTACGTAGTGGCACAAAATAATCGAGATAGATATAGAGTTCCATATATGAAAGTTCTTAGGTTGAAAAAAGGAGTTCATTAAGGCATGTCCATCCGTCTATCCGTGTACACGATAACTTGAGTAAAATAGAGATATTTGCATGAAATTTGGTATACATATTACTTTCTGACCAGAGTAGATTGCTATTGAAAATTGATATTAGACAAAATCGCTTCCCGACCACGCCCACTTTCGATATGGAACATTTCCAAAATCACATAGATTGACAAAATTTGGTAAGGTAAATAGCTAGTATAATTTTTTGTTAAACTTTAGAAGTGGGTGAGTCACCGTGGGGGGGGGGGGGGGGGAGGTTTTTGGAAAATTCTTCTAGCCATAAATTTAGGTTAGCAGGTTTTATGGTGGTATAGGAAATATTCCTGATGAAAATGGTAAAAATCGCTGGGTATTTAATGTTCGGTTTACCCCAACTTAGACTTCCTTACTTGTTTTCAATACACTTCAAAATGTTACTGGTAATGTAAATTAATTTTAATTACGACTACTTTCTTGTGTAATTCAAATGAAATTGCATGAACAGCAAAAATATGATTTATATTACACTTTTTTATTATCGATGAAAGTTTTTCAATTACTGCTGCACCAAATTTTTACTGCAGTGCAGTGTGCCTATACGTCTTTGTATGTCATGCGTCAAAAAATTATCATTACCAACTAAAACTTACTTAACGACTTTGATTGAGCACTAGATACTAAAAGGTGATAAAAACAAAAAAACAACAAAAAATATTTGAAACCAGTTTATTTTTTTTTCTTGCTTAACACGCTGCTCAAAGACCTTATCTAAGTGATAATCATTTTTAATATCCCAACTGCTTATGCATTTGTGGCACAGAATCATCATATTGTGCTTGAAAGAAATTACCAGCAACTGGTGCGCCCAAACCATATTTTTTGGCAAAGTTTTTAGTTGAAAACCCTTCACGTTCCTTGCCCATTTTATTTGTTATGTGCGCTTCAGTGAATGTCAACTTTTTGGGTTGTTGGTAAAGCAAAAAAATGTAGCGATGCAAATCCGTACCCTTTGGTGGTGCAGAGCCAACATATTCCGTTAGTACTTCACCCTTATCTAGTTTATCGCCCGGTATATTGCCCACCAACCAATGCTGCCATTCACGTATTACCGGCTGAGCGCGACTTGGCGCATCCGGATCAGTCATTAGCAGCGTGTAATAGGTGTCAGCGGAAGCGGATTTCCATATAACTTTGGGTTGGTTTTTTACTTGCGTAGGTGTTAATTCTACACCCTTATCGGCCATTACACCACTGTCAAAGTTTATCTGTAAAAAAAGGTACCTGTTAAGTTACCATTTAACTCTCAGTTTATCCCACTTACCTTTAAAAAGTCTTGCGGTCCTTCGTCAAAGAGATCTGGTATTACATTCAAGTGTTTCATAAACTTGGTAATATCTGAATCTGACGCTAGACATGCCAGACATGCTAGGCTAAGTACCAATACTTGCGTCAAGCTAAGCATTTTACCGTTTACGCGTTTGCCGTTACTCTAATATGTATTCTTTAGTATCAAGTTAACGTCCGCAAGCGTTGCGCTACGAAATGTGAATAATTTCAAAAGATTGTTGCGAGCTGCTGACTTTGGGTCAATGTTAAGCAGAGCTTGGTTGAGCTTTTGTTGGCATTCTACGGAGTGCATGTTATAGCCCATATAACTACTATTTATAAGAGTTAAGATGTAGGCGTATATGCGTAAGTCAGTTTGGCATATTACGATTACGTGATATATGTATAATATATCAAAATTATTACTTTTACACATTTACCGGCTACTTTTTATTATAAATACTGTGTTTATTTCTTATAAAGAAAATCGATTTAATTAAAAAAAAAAAACGATTTTTTTTTCTGGCCCAGTCTAATGTATATACATAAATCAGGGTTTTCAGATTCAGAACAAAATTTCATTAAGAATTTTGAAAAGTGATTGAAAAAAACTATTGAAATAGGCCCTATGCACGATGCGTCTGAGTCAAGAGTTAGTTTAGGTGTATTAGTGAAAATGTGTAAGTACTAGTTACACCGACATGAATCTAGCATGACTCAAGAAAATCAAAATGAGTTTGATATTTTATAGAATGACGGCGAGTCAGACGCACTGTGTATAGGCCCCATTAGAGATATCGTTTCCTATGTTAACTAAGCTACCGAATAATATGTAGTTGGGATCCAACACGAGTCTCAAATGGACAAAAGTTACTGGAATCCCATCCCGTCGAGTCTCTGACTATTGAGATCACAAAAAAGAGCTTATCACTCAGTCAGAAGCTACCAACAATGATTTCATTCATAATTATAAAAGCTCAGCTCGAGCAGCCCTTTTATGTATTAATTCGACATGATATTCAGTATTGAATTAAATGAATACCTAAAGTAATACTATAATTACAATCCAAATCACGCAACGTTGTTGTAGGATCTGTCCTAGACAGCATCATTGATGTGTAAAATATAGTAGGATTAATGGTACCTCCCTTTTCCTTCAAAAAACCAAAAAAAAACAAGTAAGGAAGTCTAAGTTCGGGTGAAACCGAACATTACATACCCAGCTGTGCACATAAAGTGGGCGTGATCGTTCACCGATTTTTCTTATTTTCTGTGGTAGTACTCTACATAAACATAACATGCCTGGTACCTAGTTTCGTAAATCTATCGCACACCGTTCTAAAGTTGTTAGCAGTCGAATTTAAAAATTGCTTGACTCATAAGTGGGCGGTGCCACGCCCACTTTCCAAAATTTTGAAAAAATTATGTAAAGAATATGAAAGTTGATGTATGTACCAAATTATATTATTATAGCGAAATCAGTTAATTAAATATGGACTTTTCAATATTTCCACCTCCTTTCAATATAACTTTTATGAAAAAGTAGGCGTGGTCGCGAAGCGATTTCGTTTATTTTCTATAGCTGAATTTACCACAACAATAGTATGTCCTCTACGAAATTTCGTTATACTAGCATAAACTGTTCTGAAGTTATTAAGAGTCAAAATTTTAAAATTTCTTCAAATATACGTGGGCGGTACCACGCCCCCTTTTCAAAAATTTGTATAAAATCGGCCTTAGAACATCTAAATCAATACATATTGCAAATTTTATCATTGTAGCTGCTTCTAATATTGAATTAACCCATTTTATACGTTTTTCGAAATTTTCGATATCGAAAAAGGGGCGTGGTTATGGTCCGATTTTACCCATTTTCAATAGCAATCTATTCTGAACCCAAATAAGTACGCATGCCAAATTTGGTGAAGATATCTCATTATTTGCTCAAGTTATCGTGTTAACGGACAGACGGACGGACGGACGGACGGACGGACGGACGGACGGACGGACATGGCTCAATCAAATTTTTTTTCGATCCTGATCATATTGATATATGGAAGTCTATATCTATCTCGATTCCTTTATACCTGTACAACCAACCGTTATCCTAACAAAGTTATAATACCCTGTGTACAAGTACAGCTGGGTATAAAAAAATAACTAATAGTACATTTACACTGCACCTTCCCTGCAAGAATCTTCTACCAGGATTAAAGCCACCGAAAGAAAATGCACCACCGTGATGTTTTTTGAACACCTGTAGAGTAATAATAATGGAAGATGTCTTTTACTATTAGAATTGGCCCTGTTTCTTAAAAAAAAACTAGTTACTTATTTAAGCTATGCTTCAGTTATCACACGTCATTAACGCATTAAGGTTCTTGCTGGGCAATTCCAAAGGTGGAACACCAGCAGGGTTGCCATTTGGATGTACTAAGGATTCTATTGTTCGGCAATTTTGGTGAAATGGGGTCAAATGTGATGAAGTTCCAAATTTGGACAATGATAGTACATTTACACTGCACCAAATTTAGCTTTCCTATATTAGCTTTCCTATATTAACCCTAGGGTTTGCTATTTAGAGGAACTGTATTGTATTGTTCAGTTTTTCCTACAAGTTGGCGGGAACTACAGTTTTTTGCCGACTCCGAGCGGCACGTGCAAAGCAAATGAGTTTTTGCTGAGAAGCTTCTCATGGCAGAAATACACCGCGATCCCGTTAAGAAAAATTATGTTTCTAAATAATTTTTGATGTTACTTTTGCCGGGCATTGATCCGCCACGACTTGGTATAGAAGGCCGAACACTTAACCGCTACAACACGGCTGCGGCCGTGATAACTTAACCAAAGATTAAACTATTAAAGTTTTAGAATTATTTTTACAAAACCAACAATTTCTTTTTAGGGTTACCCAAATTGTCTACTTTTTTTGAGCCGCAAAAAATATTTCGAATACTTAACTATAATCATGAAAAAAAGAAAAAGTTAACAAATTTTATAAAAATTTCATTTATTTTTTTATTTTTTACTTTTTGTTGCATTTTTATAAACTAAAATAAATATTAACTTAGTTTCTTGGGTATGTTTTTTTGGTCGTAGTTCGCGGGAAAATTAAAAGAAAGCAATTTTAAAATATACTAAGTAAATGAAGTCAAGTGCAGTAGTTACAGAAAAAAGGTAAAGAAAGAAAGAAGGAAAGAGAAAGTATATAAATAGTTAAAGAATAAAATGAAAATGGAAACAATATGCAGAATGAGTTAAACGTAAGAAAAAGGCGTAGAAAGAATTTCAGAAAGTAGGGTCTAGTTTAAATATTCAGATTAAAAGATAGTAAACAAAGTTCAGTAGATAGTCAATGAAAAGTCAGATCGTAAAAGGAAAGTTCGTAAAAGTCGTAGAGTAAGCGAGTTAAACTTTGATGAGTAAACATAGAATGACTAAATGCTTAAACTAATAAATTACAATTAATAAATATTCTACATGGATAAAATGGTAGCGCAGTGTGTGTGTGTCCTAGTCCTTTCCTTTAACTACTTTTCTCCAAATGTTTCACTCTTTCAGCTTTGCAGTTTTTTTTGTTGCTATATATATCTAAATACGTATATACAGGTTTTTCGATTTTCATTCCACTACGCTATTGAAAACATTTTAACTTGCTTGACAATAGCGTCAGGGATCGTTCAATCATAAACGTCTCACATGCTGTGTTTTTCATTTACGATGATGAGCTATAGCTAGACGATGTACCACCAGTGCTGGCAGCAGAGTTGTATGAGCTCGAACTTGGATAGTGTGAACTGTAGGCGAGACTTTGTGAGTCCCAACGTGCATATGGACCACCGCTTGCTGGTTCCCAACTGCTTGGTTCGTATGAGGATGCGGTAGTGCTGGGTGGTGGACCATATTCGGCTGATGGCATTTGTGCGGGCATCATCATCATTTTAGCACCAGATAGCTTGGTGAACAAATTATAGATCAAGAAGCCAAGTACAAGTTTAATGGCGATTTTCGACAAAATCAAAGCTTTGGTGGCTTTAAGTGAAACCAGTGCCAATAGGATAGGCATGACAACCTTCAATTTTAGTTTCATCAACAACAAAAGTGGTAGCATCAGTTTGTTGTTGTTTTTCTTTTCGGCGCGAGCTATTTTTGTTTATAGGGAGAGGAGAAAAAAAAATTAGCGTTATGATTATTTCTAGGTTATGTGAATAGTATATATATAAAATTCTAACTCGAAATTTTGTAAACGCTAAACGGCCGATCTACTGCCCCAGTTTTTTTCATTCAAATTTTAAAATAGCATAATCCGTCAACAATGGGACACCCAAAACCCCTTTTTAAATGAAAACAATACCTAGGCATGAATGATAGCACCCATCAGTTTTTTCATATTGCCCTTGAGAAAGTGATGTGAATTCTGATTGATAACGTTCTTGTGTTTGGGTTGGAACTGGAGAGAGGATTAGGGTAAGGGATAGGTATAGGTATACCTGCAGGCAAATCTATTTTTGGCAGGACAACGTCTGCCGGGTCATCTAGTGTATGCATATGTATGTAAGTAGGGGTTCAAAAAGGAATTTTGAATTCCTGCTTAATATCGCCCACTTTCAGAATAGAAAGAAAAACGGCGTTTGTGAAATTTGATTGAACTTGGCCAAATTTTTATTTCGCCAAATCCGGAAATCGGTTAAAACGTTATCTAGGACGTTACCTATTGAAATAAATTTTAAAGTAAGGAGTTTTTGAAAAATTTTTTTTAAAGTAGGGCGATCTTTCACTCAGCAGTCGATATAATAAAAAAGAAATTATAAAAATTTAAGAACAATTCATGGGGTCTTTACTGGAGTGAGGTAAGACCAAAATTGTTACTGTCTGTCTGTATGTTTGTTCGAGCATCACTTAAAACCCGGTAGATATAGTTGAAGAAAATTTTCACCGATGTATAGTTAGCCTTTCAAATTAAAGTTTAGGATCCATGTCGGCTCGATAAAGTATTTTATATACACGCTGTGTACAGTGGTGCCAATAAAAGTTGACTTTTTATATTTAAGATCTTGCTTATCGGTAGTCTTGGTTATAGCAATCGAAGCCAAAGGAATAATTCGTCAAATTTCTGACAACCTGTCTGTTTGAATGTTTGAACGCACATAAATTAATTACTACTATATGAAATTGAATGGTTCCTTCTTCGAAGTATTTCTAGAGGTCTAACTTGCAATAAAAAGGAGAGTAAGATAAAAAAAAGTAATGAAGAGATTTACTTCCAGATGCTTTTGGGGAATTCTGTCGGTTTAAAAGTCTTTTGCAGGAACTAAACCCTTAAGGTGACTGTGAGGCTTTATTCGTAAGCACTTAGCAACGCATGAATTCTAAAAAAATTGTCTACAATTTCCGCTTTTCCTTGAAAAATTAATGAAGTGACGCTACCAAAATTGAAGTTTAAGCTTTGCAACCAATTTTTAGGCTCACGGAACTTTTTTCTGTTCGCTTAATGTTTTCTTGGCTTCCGTATAAAAATTTGTCTAATTAAACAGACAATTTTTTTTCAGCATCAAGGTCACGGAAAAAAATTACCTTAAAATTTCATCTAAATTTTTAATTTTTTTAGAGCTTCCTTTTGATTTTTGCGTGAAACTTTGTCTCAATTATCACTACAAGTTTTAGTCAAGCGAATCTACCCTTCACTAAATTTAATCAAATGTTGACTTGAGCACTAAAACTTATTTTCCCATCTCAACAATCACTCAGTTAAATATTTAGTGCCACGGAGGCCAAAAACTCCACATTGTGCACTTTGAGTTTCTACTCACACACCAACGCTAACGATGTGCACGCACGAAGTTGTGCTTTCGCTTTTTCTTCTTTGTTTCACTCAGTGCTTCGAAATTTGAATGGAAATATGTGTGAATTTGCATTCATGCTAATGTGTTAAAATCTTCACAGCATTAAACCCGATTGGATAAAATTTTAATGTAGCAAAAACTTCACTAAACACTCAAGGTTTACTGTTAGAGAAGCTGCATTTTCACTCCCACTGATATTTGATTTTTGAGTGAAAATTTCTTTGATTTATCACTCAATCCTGTAGACTCGTGTAAAATACCACTCGAAATTTGATTAAAAAATTTTAATAAAATTTTTATAAAAAAAAAATGTTTATAAATTTTTTTTAAAATTGGGACATTTAATTTTTTCTTTAATTTTAATTTAAAGCTTGATCTTTTTCCTTAAAATTATACCTTTTTTTGTAATGGCACTCGAAAATTTTTTTAATGAATTTTTATGAAATGTAATGGGTTAATTTTAGCGGTAAATTTTTAACAAAGAAATCGGACACCATATCAATTCGGAAATAAAAAAAAAACAAAATTACAAAAAAAGTATAATTTTTAAGATAACGCTTTAAATTAAAATTAAAATTAAACAATAATATTAAAAACTACCAAATTTGAAAAAAAAAAAATTATCAAAATTATTTTTTTTTTAATTTTTACTAAAATTTTTC
>CAXKVI010000001.1:9440795-9458295 GCA_964058755.1 Campiglossa producta | reverse complement strand
TTTGATGAACTATGTCGTGTTGTTGTTGTTGTTGTTGTTGTTGTTGTTGTTGTTGTAACAGCAAAAACACTCCCCGAAAGTTTTGGGGAGTGATGCCGAAATTGACAGTACTTGGCCGGATACGAACCCGGTACGCTACGGTATTCCCTTGCGGTACTGTCCCACCAGTTGCCTATTCTGCCTTGCTGTTAATCCGGCACTGCTGTTGACAGGCAATAATTCTTGCTAGTACAAGGCTATAAATGACATATGCAAATGTTGCTTAAGGTCTATCCTAGGTTGCTTATTTGGTATTCGAAAAGCTTGTAGGTAGTGAATATATAAATTGTTATTTACTTCTACTCTGAAGGAATTGTTTTACAAATGTGCTGCTACAAACATACTTCTACATACATACATATATCCTAAATTGTATGCCTAACTGCTTAGATATCCTGCTAGCATATGCTTTTGTCTGACACAATTGTAATTTTCCTATTGCTATTTTCTTTTGTAAATTTTGTGCAGTAAAACGTAAAAAGATTTAATATGCAAAAGCCCTAAATTTATTCAGCCTACTATATTTTCCTGTGAATTTATCTTACTCAGTAAATGTACAAAGCTGTACATGGAATTTAATTTTAAGCAGTTCTGGCACGAATTGTCAAAATATTTTGCACACTTCTTTGGCTTCGGCTTTATGCTGCAGTTGTTTTTCTTAAATTTTTTTGGTCTGTAACTCTTGTCTGTAAGCTGACAGTTTTATGTGGCACGTCTGCTCAAATGTTACTGCAATTTATTTGGTATTGTATAAACAACAATACAGAGTAAATCACTCAAAGGAATAATTTGAGCTTTTTGGGAAAAAAAGAAAAGAAGAAAAAGATTTGGTGCTGACAAAAATTCACTTTTTTGAGTTTTATCCATATTAATCAAGGATAATCATTATAGCTTGAGTGGAATAAATTCAATTACTAAAATTGAGTTTTAATAATTTAAATCATTTATAATAATTTTAACTCGATTTAAATAATTTTGATGGCGGATAATTATTAGAACCTGGGTGAGCGCTAACTTTACTTACTCAAAATGATCCCAAAATGACCATAAAATAATCCCAAAATAATCTTAAAATGATCCCAAAAAGACCCTTAAATGTTCCCAAAATGATCCGAATTTGAACCCAAAATTGTCCCAAATAAAAAAAAATTATTATTTATTACATAACTAATGTTTTCTAACAGCACTTAACTGATTGTATTTAATTATTGAGTTGTGATTGATTGTCCAATAAAAGTAAAAGCTCAATAAAAGTAGCAATAAAACAATTGAAGTAAAAACTACAATAAAAGGAAGGCTAATAACAGAAAAGAGCATTTAACCTAAATTGGCTTATTAGGACGCAAATGAGGTGAATGTGTAGGCGTGCCTAAGTGTTTATGAGTTGAGTAAGATAGTTATGTTGAGGTAAGTACGAGTAGGCATCTGAAAAGACATACATACATACACGTATGTTCACCAAAAAATAGTGAAGTGAGTTGTAGGTATGTATATTGGAAAAAATAAAATAAATAAAATTAAAAAAAAAGAAAGAAATAAGAAAAAAATAAAATAAAATAAAATAAAATAAAATAAAATAAAATAAAATAAAATAAAATAAAATAAAATAAAATAAAATAAAATAAAATAAAATAAAATAAAATAAAATAAAATAAAATAAAATAAAATAAAATAAAATAAAGTAAAATAAAATAAAATAAAATAAAATAAAATAAAATAAAATAAAATAAAATAAAATAAAATAAAATAAAATAAAATAAAATAAAATAAAATAAAATAAAATAAAATAAAATAAAATAAAATAAAATAAAATAAAATAAAATAAAATAACATAAAATAAAATAAAATAAAATAAAATAAAATAAAATAAAATAAAACAAAATAAAATAAAATAAAATAAAATAAAATAAAATAAAATAAATAAAATAAATAAATTAAATAAAATAAATAAAATGAATAAAATAAATAAAATAAATAAAATAGAATAAAATAAAACAAAATAAAATAAAATAAAATAAAATAAAATAAAATAAAATAAAATAAAATAAAATAAAATAAAATAAAATAAAATAAAATAAAATAAAATAAAATAAAATAAAATAAAATAAAATAAAATAAAATAAAATAAAATAAAATAAAATAAAATAAAATAAAATAAAATAAAATAAAATAAAATAAAATAAAATAAAATAAAATAAAATAAAATAAAATAAAATAAAATAAAATAAAATAAAATAAAATAAAATAAAATAAAATAAAATAAAATAAAATAAAATAAAATAAAATAAAATAAAATAAAATAAAATAAAATAAAATAAAATAAAATAAAATAAAATAAAATAAAATAAAATAAAATAAAATAAAATAAAATAAAATAAAATAAAATAAAATAAAATAAAATAAAATAAAATAAAATAAAATAAAATAAAATAAATAAAATAAAATAAAATAAAATAAAATAAAATAAAATAAAATAAAATAAAATAAAATAAAATAAAATAAAATAAAATAAAATAAAATAAAATAAAATAAAATAAAATAAAATAAAATAAAATAAAATAAAATAAAATAAAATAAAATAAAATAAAATAAAATAAAATAAAATAAAATAAAATAAAATAAAATAAAATAAAATAAAATAAAATAAAATAAAATAAAATAAAATAAAATAAAATAAAATAAAATAAAATAAAATAAAATAAAATAAAATAAAATAAAATAAAATAAAATAAAATAAAATAAAATAAAATAAAATAAAATAAAATAAAATACAATAAAATAAAATAAACTAAAATAAACTAAAATAAAATAAAATAAAATAAAATAAAATAAACTGGTTTTTGTTTTAGTGGTCTTGCATTTTTACATATAAGTAAGAATTTTGTGAGCTATAGACCGGAATAATAATTACTATTGAAACTTTCATGTTGAATTATTATATTTTTGTTATTGAAGAAAAGTCAAAGAAAAGCTACAAACAACATTACACGCTATAGTTATAGTACTATTTCACGCTGGCGAAAGCGAAAAATAATTCGCAAAAATCAGGGAACTTTCTACTAATAAAGAAAATCGTATATGTACATATATCGACCCTCAGTACAAAAGCCAGGAGAATGACGAATTGCACATAAATATGAGATTACTTCTAAAGTTAAAGTCCTAGCTAAACCTTAAATATTTAAGAAAATATGTCCATACGACTCACATTTAACCATGTATAAATTAAAATGAAATATAGCCACTAAAGAAAATAGGAGCTAGCCAGAATAGACTGGGAAAAAGTTACGCTAGAACTGATATCATAATGACTATCGTTAATATTTTTTGTTCTATATCACACTGAAGCACTGCCATTTAACCTGCCATTCAACGCCGGCAATATTTTGCGAGAATTTCACATTTTAACCTGTCCCAGGAGACTGGCGGCCAAAAATGATGACAAAGTTTATTCACTTTATTTAATCAGATTATTATAGATCATATTAGTAAATCTAGAGAATATGTCTTAAACCGGTATTAAATAATGAATAGAAACAAGAAATATTGGAATAAATATAAGATATTTGGTTTTACTACAACTTTATTAAGCGTTCAAGGAATTGTGACACGCCAGGGAACTGATGTTACGAAGCTTTATTCCATAATTTAACAAATTAGCTTATAGAATATGTAATCGAAATTGAGGGCATATATAAATGGGGTTCTAAATTTTCATAAACTGTTGTCTTTATCAAGTCAGTTTTAAAGTGACTTAGTAGCGACATTCTGTTGAAATTTGTGTTAAGCAAGTATTTGTATGTACATAAGTCCAATTAAAGTACGTGTTAGTATTCGCCCCAGCAATTTACATTGAATTTTCATACAACATAGTACAAACATATAGTATGCCTATTAAAGGGGAATATTTTCCCTGATTAAACATATTTACACGACATGATGGCATTGGCGAAACGAAACAAATAATCAGCGGCAGTTGGCATACAATTAAAGAGAAAGTAAGGTAGTTTATGTTTGTGTGAAAAACCTATTACAGTGTAAATGTTTTCAACCAGAAAGTACTTAAACTATTTGCGAAATTTCAATCAAATATCTCTATTTAGTTTAGGTCATTACTTTCAACTGCGAAAATTCATAATACATATTATTGAGTACTACTACTTAGTACTTTAAGGTATAACAATACAAAATATGCAACTATAAAAAAATAACGAAAAAACGTTATCCAAGTACGAATAAAAAAAATTTCATTGAAAAACTCTTTCTCATGAAATGGAAAAATATGTGGCGAATGGAATTGTGTGACGAATTGAATTTTGCACGTTGAGAATGCTGCATGTGGACCACTAATTTATAGGAAAAATTAAAAGTAGAGCACCACAAATAGCAGCAAAATAGCTGCCTTGTTCCGTTAGCTAGGGACTGCCGCCCATTCCATTGCAATCAACAAATTCTATTAAAAAATTTCTCAAAAACAAAAAAGTTCTTATGCACCAAAGTCCAAATGAAAGCTGTAGTCCTCCCCTTTCGTCTGATACCAACTTTGTGGGAATGTTCCAAAGTTCATGCGCCACCTCATTTTGACCGATAACTCTGTTATCGATAAATATATCGAAATAAGCTAGAGTCCAAATGAAAGCTGTGGTTTTCCCCTTTTGTTTGACACTAATTTTGTGAGATTATTCCAAAGTGTATGCGGCACTACATTTTGACCGATAACTCTGTTATCGATAAATATATCGAAATGAACCAAAGTCCAAATGAAAGATGTAGTCCTCCCCTTTCGTCTGATACCAACTTTGTGAGATTATTCCAAAGTTTATGCGCCATCACATTTTGACCGATAACTCTGTTATCGATAAATATATCGAAGTGAACCAAAGTCCAAATGAAAGATGTAGTCCTCCCATTTCGTCTGATACCAACTTTGTGAGATTATTCCAAAGTTTATGCGCCATCACATTTTGACCGATAACTCTGTTATCGATAAATATATCGAAGTGAACCAAAGTCCAAATGAAAGATGTAGTCCTCCCCTTTCGCCTATACCAACTTTGTGAGAATATGCCAAAGTTTATGCGCCATCACATTTTGACCGATAACTCGATAATCGATAAGTATATCGAAATGAACCACAGTCCAAAAGAAAGTTGGTGGCGCATAAAATTTGAAATTTTCGCACAAAATAGGTATCGAACGAAAGGGAAAGACCACAGCTTTAATTTGGACTTTGCCTTATTTCGATATATTTATTGATAACAGAGTTATCGGTCAAAATGTGGTTGCGCATAAACTTTGGTATAATCTCATAAAGTTGGTATCAAACGGAAGAGGAGGACTACTGCTTTCATTTGGGCTTTAGTTCATTTCGATATATTTATCGATAACAGAGTTTTGGTCAAAATTTGGTGGAGTATAAACTTTGGAATATTCTCACAAAATTGGTATCAAAAAAAAGGGGAGAACCACAGCTTTCATTTGGACTCTAGCTTATTTCGATATATTTATCGATAACAGAGTTATCGGTCAAAATGTGGTGGCGCATAAAATTTTAAATTTTTGCACAAAATTGATTTCAAAAACAGTATGAAAGTAGAAGAGCATATGTAAAAGATGAATGTGAGGTGGACGGGAAGAAGGATGTGGAGCTGAAATAAGGAGGAAGAATCAACTTTTATAAATGCAGACAGGTGAATGTTTGGGCATCTGCCGGGTCTGCTTATTTCAAATAAAACAAAAACTTGTGAATTCTTTATAAATTCAAATCATTTTCACTTTTCATTGTTTTTAAAGCAATTTTACAATTTCTTTCATTTTTAACAGTAATAAAAACAACTATTTTTTCACATACATTAATATAAATAAATAAATAAATAAATTACTAACAAGTTAATAAAAATAAACTTAATGGATAAAAGTTGTAGAATGTCCAAATGTATTTTTTCCTTTTCCACACAAAACACTCATACGCCATGGCAGCGCCATCAGCTTTTTACGCGTATAAATGGAAACGTGTTTTGCTTCCGCGAAGGGTTGTAATGTTTAAAAGCTCGCAGTTTTTCTTTAACGTTTCGCAGGAAATTCGTTGCATATTTTACATTCAGTTTTCAACTATTTTTGGCTTAAGTCTTTTTATGTGCCGTTTATTTTTGATTTTATGCATAAGCTTTGTAGGCCAATTTTTGTGCTTCCGTATTTTGTTGGTAAGCGGATTCCATCGAAGCAGCAGCAGGGATACCAATAGATCGACCATCCCAAGGACCATGCGCAGTGATATGTGCGGAATGATGCTCAGCAGCGATCTAGAAAAAGTGGGAGAAAGGCAAATAAAAGCGTTATATATATTTTTTTTTCGTTTGAAAGCTTCTTTAACAAATATCAAAAGTTCTGAAAAATAGCGTGGATATCTAGGGTACCAAAAAAATAAACACACACAAGTCTATACAAAAGGGGATTGAGGGACTAACAATACACATACATATATACTTTACTTATTTTTGAAAGTAAAAGCTTTTGTTGACTTTTCTAGAAATGGAAAATGGAATGAGAAATACCAGGAATTACAGTGTGGACAAATAGAGCGCAGGGATGATGTATGTTTGTTTTTGGTTGATTTATGTACAAAATATTTTTAGCTCTTTTATTTACAAGCGCAATTGTTGTGACGGTATTCAAAATAAAAGAACCTGGCCTATTGTACAAAATTTGTATGCACACTAGAGTGCCTCACTCGATATGTGATGGAAAAATTGGAACCATAAAATTTACTTCGCCAAGATTTTTCGGCAGAATTTGACGTGTCATATTCCTCCCAGGCCCTTGAGGCCCTATGCTCCAATAGGAGTTGAGGAAAATGATGATGATTCCTCCCAACTAGCGCATTTAGTAGCTTGAACAGAGCTTTGACCGATTTTGTGATTTTGAAGTGATATTAGTAGTGACACTACACAGAAAAAATATCACTGAAGGTACAATCTTTACTGTCATAGAACAAAGCTGTTGTTAGACGCCGGCAAGCTTAAGTAAACGATGGCATAATGGCAGATACCTCCGTTACGCAGTCAAATGATTGTTAGTTCGATTCGCGGTGAAGGCAATATGGCAAGTGTGGAGAGGCAACGTGAGAGTGCGGTGTGATTCTTTAAAAGCTGTAATAAGACGCTGTCAAGCATAAGTATGCGATGGTATCATGGTAGACACCTAGGTTGAACGTTCAATACACCTGAGTTCGAGTCTAAGTGAAGTAAATATAAGAACTCTGAAATATAATTTTTTTAAAATTTTTTTTTTATATTTAATCCTTTTGGGTTTAAAATATAAAAAACTAGTAATATCGGGCCCTGGTCCACTTCCCGGAAGAAAAACAATCCCATACTTTAACCTAAGCTAGTTTCAAGCAAATCGAGCCATAAATACGATTTTTTAGAACAGGTAGGTTCCTGGTTCACTTCCCGGAAGAAAAATCATGCCATACATTAACCTAAGCATAACGCTTAGAATAAGTACTTAGAAATTTTAAATAAGTCCCGTTATTTGGTCCACTTTCCGAAAAAAATGTATCCTATATTTCAATCTAAGCATATAGCTACTTACACACCCAGTTTAAATCAAGTCGAGCCATACTTTAACCCAAGCATAACTCTACCTACATACCAAATTTCAAGTAAATCCCGTTATTTATACGATAGTTTCGAATAGGACGGTCCCGGGTGCACTTCCCTAAGAAAAACTTTACAGAAACACTCTCCAGGCTCTTACTAATATATCCTGAAAATTTGAAGAAAATCGGCCGAGTAGATTTGCAGCAAAAAATTATATTGACCTCACCGAGAATCGAACTCAGAACATCTTAAACAACAAAATTTTCTGTTAAAACAACAAATTTCCTGTTAAATTGAACAATGGTTAAGAATTGACCATAAATTTGGTTCAAACTATATTTTGGTTGCAATTACTAGCTTATTTTTCTCTGTGTATCTCTATTCATCACTTCTTGCTTTATGTGGAAAATAATTTCATTTTGTGTGAAAAATGGTGTATGCTGCGATAAATAACTCTGAAAAGTATTATTCCCCAGAAAATATTGCTTTTATGTCAGGAAAAACGTGGAGTCAATGTTCTTGACATCCGCCGAGATATTTCGGAAGAATTTTTAGTTTCATATTCGTCCCAACCAACACATTTAGTCGCAGGAACGAAGCTGCTACTGATGTTGGGACTTTGAAGTAATTTTTCACTACTCAATCTCTTTTGCTTTAACTAAAAAGTTATTGAATTTTATGGCTAAATGGCTTACGCTACCATAAATAAATTCGAAGTATTATTCCCCAAAAATGCCTTTCTGTAAATTTACAATAGTAAGGGTAACTATTCATACGGAACTTTAAAGTAATATTGACTTGCTTTGTTGGCGTTAGGGATTTGGCAATTGAATCAGTTTGTATTATCTGCAATCTAAACATTTTTTCTGAACTACCATTAAAAAGTAGTAAAAGATAGTAAAAGTAGTAAAAAAAGCCAGATCTCTTGAAAAAGTAATGACAACTTTTAAGTGGCACAAAAATAAATTGAATCAGAGATCTTTATCGTGATTTACCGCTTAAAATTTTGTGAAATTTGTTAAGTTGGTACTCCGCTGCGGTCGACCTTTTAATAGCGGAAAATGCTACTTTATAGTCACATAATTTCAAAATGGCCACTGATGGAAGTTGTTACTCTGTGGCTACCAAGCAAAGTCACAAACTAAGTGACTGCTTCCTAAAATGCTCTCTCTTTAGGTTGCGCCGGTAGTTATTTCTGTTCGTTTGTTGCTAGTTGGGTTATAATTTGAAAAAAAACTATTTTTAAAATCACATCAGGTATATCTTAAAATTAATATGTTTTTTGACAAATCATTCAACTCGCCTCGTAAAGGTTTCAAACCATCTAAATCTAAAGGTTTCTAGTATTAGAACGAATTGTTTGACTTTTGTGAAAAGCGTGATTTTTTGGAGAGGCACCCTAATGTACATTTTTTAAACCATCACCTGAACTACAGCGTTGAGGTTTGAGGAAAATCAGGCAAAAGTGCATGGAAAAGGGTAACAGAAGAATTAAGTAATATGTACTGCAATGGACCTACTCTTTTTTGCCTTTTAACAATGGCCAACTTCGGCACTAGCGCTTCCGCTGGTACATCAGGCATTGAGACCACTAAAGCTACTGAGGTATTCTAGTGAAAGAAATACAATAAAATTAGAAAAAAAATGTTATATAGTTGTTTTTGCTAAGCTGCTCATGAATGTATACGCATTACCATACCCTGTAGGAAAAGAAGGTAGGTGGTTACATGATTACCACTTAATCTAACCTAAAAAAAATTTAATATCTCAATAACGGTTTGCCCCATTTGAATGAACTTCTAAATTGCATCCCAAGCCCTTTTACTTAATTGTCGGCACTTAGAAGGTTTCTACAAGATTGCCATCTTTCAGACTATTTTTAAAAAATGAAAAACCATATTCCAAAAAAATAAAAGAAGTAAGGAAGTCTAAGTTCGGGTAAACCGAACATTAAATACCCAGCGGTAGTTTTTATATGATTTTCGAAATATTTCATTTCGGAAGTGGGCGTGGTTGGGAAGCGATTTCGTCCAATTACATCAGGTATACTCCCTATTATGCTAGTATACCTTGTATCAATTTCATCGTTCTACCGTAATCAGTTTAAAAGTTATGACCCGTGAAATTTTCAAATATTCCTCCCTGAAAAGTGGGCGGTTCCACGCCTACTTTTAAAAATTTATCAAAAAATCATAATAGAATGACTAGGAGGTTCATCCTACCAAACTATATCCCTTTAGCCATTTCAGCTAGGGAGATATGTCAGTTTATGTGATTTTCGAAATTTTCGATATCGAAAAAGGGGATTTTTGAGGGATATTTCACTACAATATTTTGTAAAAGGGAAAAAGCGACATTTTTAATATAAAAAAGGGATTTTTTTATTGCAGAATTTTGTGCGAATTTCGTGGGATTTTTTATTTAAGATGTAAACTGAGGGTATTTTCCCTATTTTTGTGGGAAATTTATCAAAGATAATCTGGCATCAGGCGCGTATTCAGGGGTAGGGGCCGGGGGGTCCGGACACCCCCCGAAATGCGCAAGTTAGTGCAATTTTTTTTTGTCTGTGAATCTCAAACTCATGGGATAACATTTTTTGATTCAAAACTCTCCATTAATATCATGTGTGGTAAAAAAATTATTGGGGTTCAAAGGTGAACATTTAGGGTTTTACGAATTTTTCTCCTAAACGGTAATTTTTTCGAAAAATTATCTTCGACCAAGCTGTACACCTGAAAATTCACTATAAAAATCGTCCTAGCATTTTTTCTAAAGTACTAGCTGACCGGCAGATATTGTATCTCCCCATCCCGATCCCTATCGCTATCTACATATAGGGTAAAACTCCTCCAGCGGACCACCTAAAAATTCGATTTGATTGAAATTTGGTGAAAGCGATCTGCTACGAAAGAAAAAAAATATCACCAAAGATCGCGTAAAAATATTGGATGGTTACCGAGATATACCGGTTTGAATTCGCAATTTTTTGAATGTAAGCCTTTTTTCTTTAACTTAGAAGACAAGTAATTGACATGCTAAGAAGGAACATGGAAAACATTTTCTAAAGTATTTTTTCCATTTTTTTCGAATATATATTAAAACAAAAAAAATTGTATTATAAAAATTTAGTAAAAATTTTATTAAAAAAAATTTTATCAATTTTTTTAAATTTTAATTTTAATTTAAAGCTTGATCCTTTTCCTTAAAAATTATATCTTTTTTATAATTTTTTATAATTTTCTTCCAAAAGACAATTTATTTATTTTTTGTTGTTTTTCTCTATGTTTTGATAAATTTGGTTCGCGTCTGCGTCTAGTAACAAAATTAAACTTTAGCTAAGTCATTTCCATGTTCCAGTCAAAATGGTTATTATGAAAAAAAAAAAAAAAAAAAATTGGACTCCCCGAAAATATTTTCTGAATACGCGCCTGTCTGGCATCATTGAATCTAACCGATTGTCAGAATTTTTTTTAACGGAATTAATATGTCCCATTATGGGTATCGAGAAAAATATTCCCGGGTAGGATTACCACGTCAACTTGGAACCTATTTCGTTTCTATATAGCTTTTTCCATATTCACTTTTATCTTAGGATTTATTTTGAGTAGAAACGATTATCATTATACGGCAACCTCAAAAACCGGCAAACAAAGCTACTCAAATAATACTACATTTACACTGCACAAAATTTGGCGAATTCAAATGAGCCAGTTCGATACAATTAACATTGGCAAATTTGCATTTGGCTTCACCTTCCCCGCAAGAATCTTCTACCAGGATTACGTGGAACACACGCGGAACTGTGGATTGTATTGTTCGGCAAATGAGGCCAAATATTATGTAATTCCAAATTTGGAAAATGAGATTTGTATGGGAAAAAGCGACAAATTGGCAATTTTTCGTTAAATTTGGTGCAGTGTAAATGTACTATAAGTTTAATAACTTTAATATGCAAAAGAAGCTAATACTTTTATACTTATGCAGGCCTTTTTGTTATACTTAAATATGATGATCCCACAAAATAGCTCTAATTATGACGTGCAAAAAAAAAAAATTATTGTATATGTAAGTTAAGTATCAGCAGGATTTCTGAGTTGTTTGTCTGTATGATTAATGAGCTGAGATATTAAATATTTACAAACACATTTGGAAATTGTATTTTGTATGAAAATGTTTTTTTTGTTGTTTTGCATGTTGTTGCATGGAGGTAATTGCACACAAGGGCATTAATTAAGGAATTCGGCACAAGACTTACCTAAAACAAATACAACAACTTAGCAAAATATTTTCTGTCCACTAATTGTTTGCCCATGGAATTTTTTTTTCTTTGTACGCTACAACTTTTATCAATTAAGATAAATTTTCTCTAAGAAATTGGTTAATTAAAATTTTTTTGACCGGAAATTTAATTGTTTCTCGTTTTTATAGCTAAACAAACTGCTTTGTAATTTGTAATTAACAGCCCACGACAGCCTAGATGCGTTGCAAAGAAACAAAAAGAAAAGAAAAAAAAACATACGATTAGGCTTACCTTCTTGCACAATTGGAAAATGGCCAAACCAACCGACACAATGAACGACAAGAAGCCCAATCCTAATGCATTCAAAGCCTTGATTTTCAATATACCAATAGCCATTGGTATAACAGTCATCGCTTTCAATAGAATCAGCACCATCAAAGGCATAATCATTTTACGCAAACGATGTTTCTTGCCTGAGAGAGAGAGAGAGAAGAAGAGAGAGAAGAATAGATAAAAATTATTATTTAGATTTTTTCATTTATGTTGTCCCCATTTAAAAGTAGCTTTAAATATCACATGCACACACCCTTCTTGAAGAAGTTGCCCTTCTTACCCTTGCCCTCAACCACACCATCACCGAGCATTTTCACATTAAGGCTCAACTCATCATTGGCCAAATTGCGTGAAGAGACGGTGATTTTGGCATCACTCAGAGGCAAGTCCATGGTAATGTCGTGTCTTTGCAGATAATCGCCAATGACATCAGATAAATCACGTTCTTCGTCATTGTTCGACGAGCGTGCGCTTGTGGTTTCGGCGACTGTGGGCTGATAACCATTGGCGTGCACTTCAACGTCGCCCAGCTAGGGGGAAGAGAGAGAGAGAGAGAGAAATTTTGATTAATTGAGTGTTAGAAAGAGATGAAGTATGTGTAATAAATGCGTATTAGGAGATTTGGAAATAAAACTATAAATTTCTGAGGTTGATTCGCATCAACTTTTTAATTTAGACTACCGTGCTGAATGTCAAACCTCTAAGCCCCAAATCTAAATTGGAGCGCTGAGCGTTTTTTTTCAACGTGTTGTCTCCTTCTAACATTACAAAAAACTATATGTTAGAAGAAGAAAACGTGATTGGAAAACGCTCAACGCTCCAATTTAGGTTTTGTTGTAAGAATCTCTTTTTTAATGTATATAATATCGTCCCTCGCTTGCCTGAAACATTATTGTGCCAAAACTAAAATCGTATTTGAAAGTTTATTCCTCTCGTAAAATTGTAAATTTTAGTTTTTGACATAAATATGTTTTTGCAGGCTATATTCTCATTACACTCTTTCCACTGATATAGTTCTTACGTTAATATTCCTTCAATTCCTCGAGATTCGACACTTTTAAAAATTTCCAAAATTTTTTTTTTAAATTTCCGTTGTGCCGGAAACATGAATGTGTTGCGAAGTTGTTACGTATACGTCAAGGTGTCTGTCGTTGAGTGCAACACATTCACGTGTCTGGCGCAACGAAAATGTTTAAAAACTGACTTTTTAAATTTTTCAAAATTTTTGTTTTGCCAGAAACATGAATGTGTTGCACTCAACGACAGACACCATCACGTCTACGTAACAATTTTGCTACACATTCATGTTTCTAGCAAAACGAAAATTAAAACAAATTTCAAAATTTAGTTTTTTAAACATTTTTGTTGCGCCAGAAACATGAATTTATAGTACATTGGTTTTTTTCAGAGATTGAACTACACATTCATGAAAATGGCATTGCGAATTTCACGGGGGTTCCTTGTACTTTGGAAACCCAGGATTTTCGTGAATCGTAGAAAAACGAGAGGTTAATCACGTGAGCTCATTAACTCAAATCTTGAAAATTGGCACATTCATGCCTCTTGCCAGCGAGCGACGATATTAATTTAACTTCTCATTTCTCTATCCCAAGCACTTTAAATGAGAGCTCTTAAATAAATTCTATCTCTCTCAAAATTTCACATTAAAAATTGATGCACTCACTTTGTAATTATCATTATTCATCACTGTATCAAGAAACCGCATCGCACGCACTTTAATGCAAGCCATTGAATCTTCACCACTCTCACATCTGGCATTCTCTTCGGCGATCATGCTTTCCATATTTGTTGGTCGTACTGCTTTCGCTGCATACGTTGTGGTGATGGCACATCCCAAAAGCACCACGAGGACCAAATACCGCATTGAAGCCATATTTTGTGTGTGTGTGTGTGTAAAGGTTCGACTAAATGTATATGGGATCTCTAAAGCTACCACTCGCCTCGCTGAGTTAACAAACGCAAATAATAATCGTTTTTCTATTGTTCACCATTTTTATACTGCATACTTAAGTCGCTTGCGTAGCCAATGGAAGTCAGCGAAAAAAATCCATCGATGACAAAAAACCAAAAAAAAAAAAACCAATAACTAAAGAAATGGCGGAAGAAGACATAAAAGCCAAAACCAGTTGACAGACGCTGCCGCGCAGGTACTTAACGCATGCGCACCTGTTACTTTGGCGCATTGGCAATTGACTACACTCAATGCATAGCGCAATAAAAACAAAAACAAAAAGTAAAGCATTGCACTCGGGAAGACGCATGACTGTCTTGAGTGTACGCGTACGCGCTGGCGTATGAGTAACTTCTCTGCCTCTGCTTTCATACATTTTTGGCTCTCTTTTGCATTGAATTCATTCATGTTTATCGTCACATCTTGTATGCAGTGCACGCGCCTTAATGATGCGTTTAAAGTGTTGGCAATTAAAGCATGTTCTTTAAGTCATTTAGATATGCAGATACACTTGTTGGCTCGAACAATGGTGTGTTTTATTAACAATGTTAAATTGAAAAACCTTAAAATCTGATGAAGAGATTTACATTTAAAGCTCAGCTCTAACATCCCATTTAATCGCCTTTTTACTTGGAGAAGGCGTTAAAGTTTGAAAGTTTCTTTACTTTTCCATTAAGAGTTATCATAAAGGGTATTTTGTACGAGTAGAAGCTTGCTAGGTTGATTGAATTCGCCGCTGCTCGCAATATGGTCATCAGTAGTACCAGGTTCCAGCATAAGCGAATACACCAAGCCACCTGGCTGTCCCCTGATCAAAGAACAAGAAACCAGATTTGATCATCGACGGCAGACACAGCTCCACGGACTTGTGTATCCTATGTGGTCCAAATACCGAGTCGGAGCATTATTTTGTTGCAGCCAAGATTAGCACAGTAACGGAAGGAAAGTTTGACGTCGAGACAGACAGCTGATAATTTCTCCACTTTACTCTCATACCTGCTATCGAAGAGCAATTTCTCTCACTCACTACGTACCGATACCCCAACCCCTGACGATGGAAAAGTCGGCCCACCACCTGACTATGACGAAGTGAGGATAGCTATATCCAGGCTTAAAAACAACAAAGCGCCTGGAAAGGACGGACTACTCGCCGAGCTGTTCAAACACGGAGGCGAAGAGCTGGTAAAAAGCATGCATCAGCTCCCATTTAAGTGTGCTCTGCCCAATTCACAGGTGATCCTGCTAACCGCACCAACTAACGTGGAATCAGTCTTCTTAATATCGCATATAAGGTTCTTTCTAACGCATTGTGTAAAAGACTAAAGGCCATCGTAGACAAGCTGATTGGACCTTATAAGTGTGGCTTTAGACCTGTTAAGTCTACCATCGACCAGATTTTCACGATACGCCAAATGGAGAAGACCCATGAAGAGTCGACACACACCATCTCTTTGTCGATTTTAAAGCCCCTTTTGACAGCGCAAAAAGGAGTTGCCTGTATGCCGCCATGTCTGAATTTGACTTCCCTGCAAAGCTTATACGGTTTTGCCAAATGACGTTGAGCAATACCAACAGCTCCGTCAGAATCGGGAAGGACCTCTCTAAGCCATTTGAAACCAAACGAGACCTCAGACAGGGCGACTCCCTTTCGTGCGATTTCTTCAACCTGATGCTGGAGAAGATAATTCGAGCAGCAGAGCTAAACCGCAATGGTA
Organism: Campiglossa producta; assembly: GCA_964058755.1. Lineage (NCBI taxonomy): Eukaryota > Metazoa > Arthropoda > Insecta > Diptera > Tephritidae > Campiglossa > Campiglossa producta. The sequence continues at coordinate 9,442,395 of CAXKVI010000001.1, read as the reverse complement.
CAATCTTTTATAAGAGCGTGCAATTGCTGGCGTATGCCGATAATATTGATACAAGGAAGCGAAAAAGTGGGTCTTGCGGTCAACGAGGACAAGACGAAGTTTTTGCTGTCATTGCCAGCCAATACACCGTTGATAGCTACAAATTTGAAACTGTGAGGGACTTCGTCTTTTTGGGAACCAGCAGTAACACCGATAATAATATCAGTCTAGAAATCCAACCGAGAATTACTCTTGTCAACAAGTGTTACTTTGGGCTAAGTAAGCAATTGAGAAGTAAAGTCCTCTCTAGACAAACAAAAATCACGCTCAAAACGTCTCTCATCATACCAGTCCTGATGTACGGCTCGGAATCATGGACAGTGTCAAAAGAAGATGAGAAGGCCCTTGGAGTATTTGAGAGAAAAGTTCTCAGGAAGAGTTATGGTCCTTACCGTGATGCCAACGGCGAGTATCGAAGGAAATTTAACGATGAGCTGTACGAGCTTTACGCGGACCTGATCCAAAAAATCTGACTTCATATTCGAATTCAGCACACCCAAAAACTTTAGAAACCGATGAGAAACGCTCTGGGATTTTTTGGCTGTTGTACAGTGTAATTATGCTTTACTGCACATATATGTACAGGTTAAGCCTTTTAAAGAAGATATCTTCGTCGTGGCACTTTTACCAACTGGTCTTGAGGGAGCATATATTTATATGTACATAGTGACAGTGTAAAGCTAGCTCCAAAATGCTTCCTTTCCTAAAAATTTTTTGTTGGAAAGGTAATACAAAGTGTGGTAACTTTATAACGTGCTCATGCAATGTGGGTATTAAATGACGGGGTTTATGCGTCTGGCGTATTTTTCAGTTCCACATAAGACCATTTTTTCCAAGATATTAAGGATAGGGATTGAAATCCGTTAGAAAGACAAAAAGAAAAACGATATGAAGCAGGAAAAGCGGATGTTTAAAGGTCGTTTTTTGACAAACCCCGACTTTTTTTTTTCCTAATGAATGGATCCGGGTACCCAGAAGCCCTGGTAAGCAAATCTTATTTTTGACCAAACTGTCCCTTACGTGGATTTGCATTTGTCCGTTACGTTGTTTTGCATAAATACCGGCGATATGTAGTGAAATTTTCGGCAGAAAGTTAAGTCATCGATGACAAACTTAAAAGTCAAAACGACAGCCAAAAGTTATACGCAATGAGATTATGTCACATGAATGTGTGTTCGTATGCGCATAATACCACAGAGCATGAACTGACAAAAGTAACAAATTAATCAAGTGAAACCAACGAAAAATTCAATTGGTAAAAGCTGCTCATTTGAGCAAAAAAGTTTACATTAAACCTTGAAGAAATAAAATTATGTTGAAAATTTATGAAGTTATAGGTTTTCAAAATTTTATTCAGCGGAATTTTATTTTCGGAAATTGTGAGCAATTTCTAGAACTGAAACAGTAAAAAGTTGTTCTAGTTGCAGGGTAGCCAATTTATGTTTTTTGAATTTGAAATTAAATTTTTTTTTGTATTGCCGATTTCATATAAAGCAACAATATTGCACAATTACAATGAAATAGAAAGTTTTTGATACCCAAAACGACTTCGCATTATATA
>CAXKVI010000001.1:9420795-9435795 GCA_964058755.1 Campiglossa producta | reverse complement strand
TTGCTTACCAAATTTAACTTTCATTTAACGTTAGCGTAAAGGATTCAAAATTGGTTTAGTGTCAAGATAAGATGAATCGCCGCAAATATCGAAATGTTTTGTGTTCTTGGAGAATGTGTAATTTGGTATTTCTTTATCATGCAGCTGCAGCTATGTGTCAGTAAAGAGCGATTCATATTTGTAACTCAAAATGTTTTATTTACAATTTTTTTATCTTTATGGATTCTGGGTGATATTATATTTAATTCACCTCAATTAAACAATAGAAATATTAAACAGTTCACCTCAATTAAACAATAGAAATATTAAACAGTAGCTGATAATTTTACTTTAGTTGTTTTGTTTTATTTAATTAAATTTAGTATTTTTATCTTTTTTATTAAATTTTTTTTTTATTGATTTTTTAAAAAATTTTTTTTATTTTTATCTCATTTTATTTTTTATTTTTTACTTTATTTTTATTTTATTATTTTTTTTTAATTTAATTTTATTCTTCTTTAATTTAATTTTATTTTATTTTGGTTTATTTTATTTTGTTTTATTTTTTGAAATTCAATTTAATTTTACTTTATTTTATTTTATTTTATTTTATTTTATTTTATTTTATTTTATTTTATTTTATTTTATTTTATTTTATTTTATTTTATTTTATTTTATTTTATCTTATTTTATTTTATTTTATTTTATTTTATTTTATTTTATTTTATTTTATTTTATTTTATTTTATTTTATTTTATTTTATTTTATTTTATTTTATTTTATTTTATTTTATTTTATTTTATGTTATTTTATTTTACTTTATTTTATTTTATTTTATTTTATTCGATTTTATTTTACTTTATTTTATTTTGTTTTATTTTTTAAAATTCAATTTTATTTTACTTTATTTTATTTTATTTTATTTTATTTTATTTTATTTTATTTTATTTTATCTTATTTTATTTTATTTTATTTTATTTTATTTTATTTTATTTTATTTTATTTTATTTTATTTTATTTTATTTTATTTTATTTTATTTTATTTTATTTTATTTTATTTTATTTTATTTTATTTTATTTTATTTTATTTTATTTTATTTTATTTTATTTTATTTTATTTTATTTTATTTTATTTTATTTTATTTTATTTTATTTTATTTTATTTTATTTTATTTTATTTTATTTTATTTTATTTTATTTTATTTTATTTTATTTTATTTTATTTTATTTTATTTTATTTTATTTTATTTTATTTTATTTTATTTTATTTTATTTTATTTTATTTTATTTTATTTTATTTTATTTTATTTTATTTTATTTTATTTTATTTTATTTTATTTTATTTTATTTTATTTTATTTTATTTTATTTTATTTTATTTTATTTTATTTTATTTTATTTTATTTTATTTTATTTTATTTTATTTTATTTTATTTTATTTTATTTTATTTTATTTTATTTTATTTTATTTTATTTTATTTTATTTTATTTTATTTTATTTTATTTTATTTTATTTTATTTTATTTTATTTTATTTTATTTTATTTTATTTTATTTTATTTTATTTTATTTTATTTTATTTTATTTTATTTTATTTTATTTTATTTTATTTTATTTTATTTTATTTTATTTTATTTTATTTTATTTTATTTTATTTTATTTTATTTTATTTTATTTTATTTTATTTTATTTTATTTTATTTTATTTTATTTTATTTTATTTTATTTTATTTTATTTTATTTTATTTTATTTTATTTTATTTTATTTTATTTTATTTTATTTTATTTTATTTTATTTTATTTTATTTTATTTTATTTTATTTTATTTTATTTTATTTTATTTTATTTTATTTTATTTTATTTTATTTTATTTTATTTTATTTTATTTTATTTTATTTTATTTTATTTTATTTTATTTTATTTTATTTTATTTTATTTTATTTTATTTTATTTTATTTTATTTTATTTTATTTTATTTTATTTTATTTTATTTTATTTTATTTTATTTTATTTTATTTTATTTTATTTTATTTTATTTTATTTTATTTTATTTTATTTTATTTTATTTTATTTTATTTTATTTTATTTTATTTTATTTTATTTTATTTTATTTTATTTTATTTTATTTTATTTTATTTTATTTTATTTTATTTTATTTTATTTTATTTTATTTTATTTTATTTTATTTTATTTTATTTTATTTTATTTTATTTTATTTTATTTTATTTTATTTTATTTTATTTTATTTTATTTTATTTTATTTTATTTTATTTTATTTTATTTTATTTTATTTTATTTTATTTTATTTTATTTTATTTTATTTTATTTTATTTTATTTTATTTTATTTTATTATACATTCTTTTATTTTTTTGTTCTGTTTTATTTTTATTTTAATTTTTTAAAATTTTAGTAATCTTATTTCTATTTTGAAATACTTAATCGGCTTCTAAATATACGTCTGGTCTCTAAAAACTTTTAATCCGGCAAGGTGGTGTAGCATATTAAACACCGTAATTAATTTCCTTGCAACTTTGCACAAACTTGCCAAAAACACTTTTTGGTAATGTTTATTTCATTTTTTCGTTCACCGCCAAAAGGCGCAATGCAAATTTACAAGGGTTTAATTATAATAAAAGCCTTTACTCTCAAAGGATGTTCATTAAAAAAAAAGACCTAATGCTGATGGCAACTTGCGAAAGTAACAACAGTTAAAGTGTCAAAAAGGCACTCCGCGAATATTCACAGGAACTTAAATGAAAAAAACTTTTTGCGTGTAAGTCCCTAAAAGTGACCACAGCTGCTGTAGATTACGATTTCATTTTTATGCTTAAGTGAATTTAAAAAGAAGAGTAAATGCATATTAGAAGGACTTATGTACATATACCCAGAAGTACTCTTAGAGCTGAGAATACTCAGAATAATGCAGTAAAACCTGCTGAAATGTTCAGCCTTTTGAGGTACTTAAGAGGGCTCTTTTAAGAGCACAAGTAGGTACTCGAGAGAGGAAAATTATATGAGAAATGAAAATTGGCGCACGAAAAATTGAGTCATTTAAGCAGATTGGCTAATAAAGCGGGGATTTATCTAAGAGGGGAATTTTCTTCTCATTTCTTACAAAAAGCAGAGTGCACAAAAATGTTGGTGACTTAAGCGGGTTTCACTGTAATTTTATCTTGGTTTGAAAGAAAAATAAAAAGGTAAAAGAAAAAAAGAAAGTAAAATAAAACAATATAAAATAAGATAAATAAAATAGAGCTGATAGCGGGTATACATTAATTTTTACTGTCGAAGTTTTTGTGGGAAAAAGCGTAAAAAAGGTTTGTGCTTACATAATTTAAATATTTAATTAGTCGGGAAAAAAGGCATGAGAGTGAAATTAAAAAAAAGTTGATGAATTAAATACAATGCTGAACATGACGGACAGTGCCAAAATAGAAAACTCTAAATGTGACATTTGACAGATTATTCCTATGTAGAATTTTCTGCTTATTCCGAATATGTAATCATTTGGTTTAAAAGTAGAAAAGTTTTCAAGATATCTTGAAATTTCCGTTTTTGAGATAAGAAAAAAGTGGGATTACTGATCTGTCAATAATACCTTCTCGATTTTTATGACATTTGATGTAGTTTTGAGAAGATCAAATTCCTTTTTAATTAACACAAACATAATTAAAATCGACGTTATCACGAATAAATTTTTTTTTCATCCAAATTTTCAATACTTTTTCGACCAACTGCTATACCAAGGACATTGGAATTAAGCAATCGTAGGCGATTTTTGTAGGTTTCTTCTTCGAGAAGCACAAAATGTTACAAAAAGGTGAAAACCATCTACTTTTAAACATTTTTAATAACTTACATATCTCAAAAACTGAAATTTTAAAATATCTCGAAAAGTATTCTACCTTTAAACCAAATGATTCCTTTTTCGGAATCAGCAGAAAACTCTACATCATGGGTCGGCAGATTTGTAAAAGCAGTTGTATAAGTGAGAACGCTCATACACGCGCTGTGATCATCCGAACTATATTTTTAACATTGGCTGACCAAACAAGCGACACCCCCACGCGATGTGGTTTCGCCCCTTACCTAGCTACGACTAAATCAATTGGTAAACAAAGAGCGCAACGTGTCTGTGTGATGAATCCAACTTGTTTGACTGATCTTAAGATCTTTGGGGCGCCGATGCTTGCTCTACATAGAGATTATCTATTATTACAAAAAATCGGTACCGATGGGTAACTACCCCACTATCTTTCAAGCGGAAATCCACGCAATAGAATTACGTGGCAGAGAATGCCTCCGAAGAAGACTCTAGGCGAATCTACATTATGTCGGACAGTCAGGCCGCCCTACGTGCCTTGAAGTCTTACACTATAACCTCGAAGCTTGTCGATGAGTGCGTCGCAGTCCTTAATGATCTGGTAGCCAAAAACAAATTTTTGTTAGGTTGGGTTCCAGGGCATGAAGGGCATGACGGCAACGAAAAAGCAGATCACCTGGCAAAACATGGTGCTCTAACAGCATTTTATGGTCCGGAACCCTTTTGTGGACTCACGAAGGCCCACGTAAAGGAGACCATAACCAACTGGGAAAATAAACAGTTTAGGCAGCATTGGCTTAGCAGCCTAGGGCAGAGGCAGGCCAAACTCTTTATAGAATCCTCACAAAGAGCATCAGCCAGGCTCATTAATCTAAGGAGGGTGAATATAAGAACCCTCACTGGGTGTTTTACGGGACATTGCGGTCTGCGTTATCACCTGAGTAAGCTGAATCTGTCAGATGCAACAACTTGTCGGTTTTGCGAACTGGACGATGAAACGCCAGTTCACCTACTCTGCGAATGCATTGCGTTAGAAAGAAAGAGAGTCTGCTACCTAGGTGGGGTCACTCTCAATCCGTTCGTAATATAGAATAAAAAACCTGAGGAGGTGCTCAAATTTATAAAGAGCCTCCGCATACAGCAATAAGCTGATAGGTCACACAATAGATCGTACTAATGGTCGCGGTGTAATAAGGCCTTATAATGACAATAATAATAATCTATGTCGAGGATATGGAAATTTTGGAAAATTTCTTGGGTAAAAACAAAAAATTTTTGATCGAGGACTTTCAATATAAAAAGGCTTTTGAAGTCAAGGGCACATCACAATGTTGTACTAGTATGCCTAAAATTCTCGTAATTAAATTTCTTACAACCTAAGAGGGCTAACTTTTTCGTCCATAGATTTCGGTTTTTTTTTTTTAATTTTTTTAACGTTTTTTGGCATAGTGGTCGAACTACTAAAGATACTTAGATAGAGATGAAGGTAAAAAATGTGTCTTGGAACTAGTATAATGTAAAATTCAACGAAATAAATCGAAAAAAAAAAATTAAAAATACAAAAATGTCTAAGGTACCCATATGAAGTAGTGTTTTGCGAAAATGAGAATTTTCACATTTTCACCGATATCTCGGAAACTAGAACTGCCACTGAAAAATGGTTGTAATATTCAGAATCGAGAGAAGATTTTACATTAAGAAAATGTACTTTCATTCTTGCAGATATTTTTGTCGAGTAGTGTAATTGAATGCTAACTTTGCAACCTTTTTGATCACGCACCAAAAATGACCCGAAAGGATCCCAAACTGATTCCAAAACAATTTTTAAATGATCGATATGTTTTGGAAATATATTTTGGAAACCTTATGCTGTACCTAAATCAAAACTAAAACACAACCATCATTTTTCGATAGAAATCTTTCATTTCTTTATATTATTATTATTGCTTTTTTAAATTATATATTACTAACAGGGTTATTATAAATATACGCTTAAAATTATTATTAACAAATTTTGTACAATTATTTTAATAAATAATAATTCCTAGATTGTTTTTTTTTAAGTTTTTCACTCTTTTGCAATAAATAATTTCTTTGGAAGCATTGTGTCATTGCCTTAAACTAACTTTAACAAAATAAATAATAACGCTGCGAAGTCGTCAAATAGCATTTTCGAGTACAAAAGTCTAGCAGAGAGAGCGCTTTCTTACAAAAGAAAGCAGGATATCGATTAAGATTGTTGTTGTTGTGGTCTTTGACCAGCGAACGCCATATCTTGTGCATCGTGTGGCTCTTGCGATGAACGCGACCAAGCGTGTGGATCCCAAGCAGGCGATGGATGTTCAAAATGATCAACATGTTCCACGTGAGCTGGCAAATCCAAATGATGATCAACATGATGATCGACATGATGTGGCACAACATCAATGTGATGTGGTACAATGTGTTCGATGTGTTGATGATGCGGATAATGTTCGATATGATGAGGAATATGTTCAATATGTTCGACATGATCGACGTGATGAGGATAGTGTACGACTTCATAGTTGATGATCTGTAGGGAAGTACAAAATAAGTTAGAAATTTATTATTCGTTTTTTCATTTTTCAAATAACATACCTTTGGCTTGGCGATCTTGAAGATCACTAAAGCGCCAGACAACACCAACGACAGCAAACCCAAAGTCATAGCCTTCCAAGTCTTCAATGCAATCAGCGCCAAAGCAAGTGGCACCAGCACAGTTGTCTTCAGTTTCAAACCTATGAGGAAGGGCAAAAGCACTTTACGCACCATACCACGACCTAGAGAGAATAATATGGTTTCCATACATACAACAACAACTACTAGTATCTCATGCACAAAACTTACCTTGATTGGGATCTTGCTCCGCCAAAGGCACTTCAGAATCTTGGGTTAGAGTATTACTCAACAAAAACTCTGGCCAAAGAGAACGTGCTTCTGCGCCTTTAAAGTATTCTGGCGCTTTAATGCGTAATGCATGCGTGGCCAAGAAATTATCAATATCGACGAACATTTGCTCTCGTGCATCGTAAGATCGCTGCTGCACAGGCTGCACGCGTTTGTTGCGCACAATTGAGAGTTGATCGGTGATTTGGATTTCATCTTGTTGTACGACTTGATTGAACCATCTCAACGCCTTTGGTTGCACACAACTCGTGCTCAGGTCCTTCAAACAGCTGTGGTACATATCGAATGCAAGATCGGTGGCGGAGCGTGTGGGTGTCATATGCGCAGTACCAGCGTAAGCAGTGGCGATGGTTAGCGTCACCACAAAAACAATGGCGTACATCCTGTTTTTTTTTTTTTGTTTTTGTTGCTTTCACTTTTATATTTAATCCAAAGCAGGCTTTTTATGGCTCGTAATTTTGTTTAATATGTTGGACGGTGGTTGTTGGTTTGATGCGTCTTTTCGCGCACACAAATCGAATGGGTATGCAAATGGTTTCTTAGCTGTTTGTCGTTTTTATACGTCAACGTACATTTTAATCAATTAATTTATGTTTTGTCAATGCACGAATTTGACAGCGCTACGGTCGCTTTTGTCGCTGCTCCGCTGCTAACGTCGTCATTGACGCCGCGCAAGTCTTGGATTCTCCACGCGTGAAATAACTTTCCTTTGAGTGGCGACTCTCTTCCGTTTATTTCTCGCTTTTTGTTTTGGTCTCATATTCGCTAGCTTTAGCGTTAATGTTATGGGCACAATTGACCAATTGCCAAATATTTTGTGATTTCACTAGCGTTGTTATGCGATGAGTGTGTCGAAAATGCTCGTTTCTTTGGCCAAGAATCTCATTCTCACAATAACATTGACGCGCGATAGGTACTTACAGCTGTAGTTAGGCAATAACGTTTAAGTTTTCATTCATTGGCATTTTATCTTATTTGCCCTGCATATTAAAAAGGTAGAATTACTTGTGCTTTGTTGTAATGTGAAGTATTTACTACGAGAACCGTTAAAATGTATTGCCCTGCATGTATCTCTAACCCAATACCTATATCTATCTAAAATCCTATCCCTACCATCAGGTCCTGCAAGGAAATATGAAAAAACTGATGAGTGCTGTAATTCATGTCTAGCAGGGTTTTAATTAAAAAAGGGACTTGTGTCCCTTTGTGACCGGATTATGATATTTTAAAATTTGAATGAAAAAAGTCGGGCCAGTTGATCGGCTGTTTAGCTTTTACAAAATTTCGAGTTAGAAATTTTTAAAGGTTAGGTTAGGTTTGAAAGGCCAGTTTTGAAAGGCCCGTTCTGATACCACCAACACTAGGAAAGTAAGTCCCGGGACACGGCCATATGGAAAAACCCTCAGTTGTTGGGATTCTCCACACAGCAGGACTGACCATCCTAAACCGACACCGTTACTCCTCCTCGATCCACTTAGATCACGGCCATTAAGTCCATTATGTCCACCTCTGCTGTGTATATAGTATAGAGCATAGATATGTGAAGTTTGAAACTAGAATGTTTTTTTTTTTTAGTTGAGAACCGAACCGACATCTATTAACGTTACTAGGCAAGAAAAATGGACACCCGAAGTCTTGCTGTGGTTCGTGGCTCAGGGTCTTCCTTATATCCGCATCAATCCCCTGGGTGAACAAGTAAAAAAACTTTGTTCACATATTCGGAAAAATCACTCCCGAAAATACATACGATATAAAATTTCTTAACGGGTTTACGGCCTGCAGTACAGGGTTCAAGCAATAGAACATACACCAAGGTACGTGGATGTCCCCTGCTGAAATATCTGCTGATCGACACAGTTATACCTCCACCACTACGAACGTGCGTAACTTTTGAGGTTCCAATATCGACTAGGACCATTATCTTGTGCTCACGGTAACAAAAAGAAAAATATACGCGGAGAAGCCGTGCACACACATCGACAGCTAATTTTTTCGTTACTCGTCTCTCGCAATTTTTCTCTGAAAACAATTATCATAGCAGTTCGAGTATATTTTTCTCTTGCAACGTTTTGCCGATGAAGATAGATTAGGTTTTCAGAGAGCCCAAAACAACAACTGGCACGATGCTGAAAAATGCGTTGAACGTTGTGGGTTAGGTGAGAGATATCGTGTGAAAAAGAAGGGTGAGAAATGCCGTTTTATCTGACCGGAAGAAAAACCTGAAAAATTAACCAAACGATGACCGAAGGTTTCAAGATCCTAAGAAATGCCTGCAGGGAAAACACTGACAACCTGTAAAACGATTTACAAAACTTTTCCTAATTGGCAAATTGCGAGGAAAATTTCAAACCCCCTACCGCACTCCTTGTGCAGCTGCAGTGCAGCGAAGGGCTCTGATTGAGATCAGTGCCGTGCGCATTACATGTACCACCAGAATGTTATGTTGAATCTGTACACTGTTGATAGCGTAGGAATAATATGCGTAGTTTGGGATGCAAATAGGTTCTCTGCTCCGATTTATATACCATCAAGGGAAAATAAGGGATTTGGATACTCTTGAAACGGACAAGCGCTGGACCTATTGTTAGGTATCGAGGCCCTTTTGATCAGTTGTAGACCAAGAATCGGACAAACATTGGAACTACAATGGGTTTCTAAGGTACATATATCTATAAGGATTGGGGTGTCGACGAGGCACCGGCTGATAGGGGTCCATGCCGAGTAGTTGAAACTTCTGGAGAGTCCCAGCTGTATGAGCTACATGGAGGTGAAATCATTAATGCTTACCTGTAAACCATGATTCGGTCTCTGGAGGATATATCGAAAATCGATGCCTTCCTTATCCAAAGTTTTACTGTCGCTACACGCAGATTTACTTTATATGTAATTGTAAGTTAGTCCGCTGAATATGTGTTATTCCAACGAACCGTAAGTCCAAGTGAGTTGCTCTATCATACAGCCAGCTGTCACCTAAACATAATCTAACCCAAGTCTATATTTAGTCCAGTGCGGACGTTTCACTAGAAATCGTGGATGCGAGACAAAAGAAAATTTAGTTCGGGCCAACATCTGAAAACGTTTCTAAGTTCATATTTTACATCAATCTTCTTTGACGTCTACAACAATATGTTTATATGTTAGGGTGGTCTTTATACATATATAAGGAGACACTTTTAAAAGGGGGGGCTCAAACCCTGTAGCGATTGAAAAAATGAGTCTAAATTTCAAACACATCTAAATTTTAAAGAATTTTCAAACTTTTTTGGAATATTTTAAACGTTCCAAATAGGTACTAGTCCGGACCGGACTGTCCGAGCAATATAGACATTTCAAACAACAATAATTCCCACGGAGCCAATTGTGGTAGATAGCTTAGATTTACCGTCGGAAAGAAAACTCCAAAAGTCCTCCCCGTATACCACGCATGGACTTTTCAGGATTTTTCTCGAAAACTTTAGTATGCATAGAAAAATTTTCTTTTACCGTTTATTTTTCACGAAGCTTCCATCGACAATGAATATAGTAAGTTTTGTAAGGCCTATAGTTCTCGAGCTAGAGCCACCTTTTCTCCATCCATAATATCAAAAGACACTAGTCCGGTAAATTTAGTTTATCTTGTATAACAAAAATGCCGACAGGGGACAATTTTTTTTGGAGAGCTTAGAAGAAAACTGCAAAACTTCCGATCGATCCCAATCGTGGGAAAACAGTTATTCACGGACAAAAAAATTGCGACTTTTGACCCCGAATAACTTCTTTGGCACAAATGGGATCGATTGGGACTTTTGCAGTTTTCTTTCTTGGGGTGAACCTAAGCTCTCCAAAAAAAATTGTCCCCTGTCGGAATTTTTGTTATATCTACAAGACAAACTAAATTTACCGGAAATCAATCTGAAGTTATTTAGTGCGTGAGACTAAAAAAAAAAATTGTATATCTATTTCATAATAAGGGCCAGTTTTATATTAGATATACATATAAAACTGGCCCTTATTTTTTTTTGGTAATAAAGAAGATTTCAACACCATATTTACTCTGCCAATGCACACGAAATAGTACATATTAACGCACACCAATTGCTTATTGGGCTTAGACTTTCGTTTAACTGTCTCGCATGCAGAATGAGTTTATTGGCACATTCATCTATTTACCTATATGGCTATAATAGCGGAAGACAGCTTATTTAATTATTAATTGCTTATTTTTGCTTGGTTAAACGGTTATTTGAAACTAAAAGCAAATTTCCGAAACGCATTTTGATAACAAACTGAAATTAAGTCACGCTGCCCATTTAAGCATACCGTCTTACTCTAGCAAAAAACACAAATGTTATAAAATGGAAATAATGGGAAATCAAGTTCGAAACGTCACGTTGTTTTCTAAAAACTAGGATACTTACCTGAGATTGGGTTTTCGGTTTGTAAAATAAAATAAATATTTTCCTTACATGCATGATATTCGAAATTTTGATTCAATATAAATCATTCAGGGATTAATCTAGTGAGCCTATTAAATCAAAATCAAAAATTTGTACATTCGTGCTTTTGAAAAGAGGGCGACAATATATAATCAACATGCCTAAGCACTTACTTATTTGTTTTGCTTGGCCTATGGGGGTGCACGTGCCATCTATGTAAGGTGTTGTGGGCTAAACGTGCTTGGTAATTTAAATTGTTACATACATCTCTATTCTAGACTATTAACACAATTTTTACCGAATAGCTTGCAGCTAAAATACAAAAAGGTAACACAGCCCTACCGAACATTTCTTATGCACACTACAACATAAATAATCTGTTCAGTAATACGTCTGATACATTAGCGCAAATTCCGAATTATCTCCGCTTTTGGGAGTTAACTTGAGCATAATCTTCATTATAAACTCCCAAAAATGAAGAAAATTTGAGAAGCCACAGCAAAATGTTCGCTGGCAACACTCTTCAGATAAATCAACAAAAACTGCAAGAAACGAATATTTGTTGCAGTGTTTCTTGCAGTTCACCGCTATTAGCCGCTAGATGTCGCTAGCAATTGTTTATTGTGCAGCGACATCTAACAAGAAAGACAACCAAAGGGGGGTGTAAAAGTAGGTCGCCTCCCAGTTGGTGCACCCTGACCTACATAGCCTACACGGCTAGTTTCTTGTATTGCCGGTTCTACGAGAACGGTACGAGTACTTGTGATGTACCCATCGTGCCGAAACGACCCGGGCGTTTTCTTATATCGACCCGGCCAAGAGCAATACACTCGAGGTGACCCTGTCTGACATTTAGGCAGGGCTACACCTCGCTACAACAACAACAACAACAACAACCAAACTGACGGGTTGAACGATAGATGTCGCCGATAAATCGCAAGTACTACAACTAAAGTCATCTAGTGCGCCGATTGTTAATCTTCCATTTTGTGCGTGTCAGTGTAAAATTTGGATCTGATTAAAGAAGATTTATTGGAGGTAATCTCCGTGTGACTATCCACAGCATAAGCGACAAATCATTGAATGGTCTGGTCTGAGCTGAACACTCCCTCATTGAAAGACAACTCTACACGTACACAAATGCTTGCATAAGATTCTTCACCATCGCCTTCGAAATTTTATCACAGTATCCAATAAGTGGTCACTGACCAAGCCACTGTCCAGTAGGGAATTAATTTTCAAGTAGGGCTTGCCATTTACATAACCGGTAATAAAATTATGGTTACTAAGCCGAAATAAAGGCATCAATATAAGTTGCTAAATCATTTTACTAGTCAACTGCAAAAAGCAGTGTGGGTTGGTTGATGTGTGCAGTATCTAGAGAAATTAGTACGTAAAAAGACAACTGCCAGCAGGTAAAAGTAAAGTCACGATATATAAAAAAAAAAAAAAATTGAAGCAGAAAGAGGAAAAGTGTATATACAGATGGGGGTTATTGAGTGAAAAAAGGCTAGATCGCGATGGATAGTCAGGAAAGGAGGAAAGTAAGCAAAAGCGACAAATGAGGCAATAAAGTACTTTTTCATATCCAGCCAATTGAAAGGACAACACATCCCTAGCCATCTAGTGTTATTTTAAAGGTGTTGCCCCTGAGAAAGCTTTCACAAGGTTGCCACTTGCAAGATTTTTTCTTAAGATAAATGAGACATGCAAATATGATTATCAACCTTATTTACAATACAAATACAATACGGTAAAGTGGTAATCCTGGGCGGCTACCCTACTTGAGAAAATTTTAGTTGATATATGAAAATACCTTTCATTTGATACCCATAATGGCATATCTAACTCCATAATTTAAAAAAGTTGAGATAGGTGGCAAACCCGTACACTCCCCAAGTGGTAATCCCCAAGTGGATAGTCTTAGAATCAATCATACTATCTATGTATATGCCAAATTTCATTCAAATCGGTCAAGCGGTTCCCGAGATAGTCTGGATATACAAATATACAAATGTACAAATATACAAACATACAAGTTTAGCTCGTTTAAAGTTATAAGATTTTCTTTGCATATCCCCTATTATCTTGTAAACCACTTCGACACATTTCTATTAAATTTTCTTTATTGGTTGCATACTACATTATATGCTCAGTTTCTAAAGTGTTGCCACTTGGAATGTTTTTGGTTGCCATCTATCTGAATTTTTGTTAATGAAATGAGATATGCTTATATGGGTATCGAACAGAAGGTATTTCGATTCGCATTTCAACAAAAATATTTCTAAGTAGAGTTGAAACCTAGAGTTGCCACCTTATCCGAATATATTTATTGATTTGTAAATCCGTTGTTATTTCGAAATGTTTTAACGCTTCTTTTATTCAAATTTTTGTATACTGCAACTAATATAATTTCTGCTCCTTTATTAAAGTGTTGCCACTTAGATTGTTTTAAAAGGTTGCCACCTATCTGGAAATTTCCGACTAAGTTTGTGGCAACCCTAAAGGCAGATATATATATATATATATATATTTATTGAAAGCTAGTAAAATTAGCAGGACAGATATTATGAGACTGTGAGTACCTCAAATGATTCCTTGGATCTGTCAATTTGAAAATTACACTGTACAACAGCCAAAAAATTCCAGAGTGTTTCTCTTCGGTAACTAAAGCTTTTGGGTATGCTGAATCCGAATCTGAAGTCAGATTTTTCGAGTCACCCTTTTTTTTTTCTCCAGAGGTAGTTTGTCCAGAAATCGGTAATAGTAAAATTTTTTTTTTTTTTAACTTTTTAAATTTTTTTTCTAAGTAACTCACTATACCCCAATTTTTGTACTATGAAATAATTGTGTGGCGCCAAATATAAAAACCAAAATTAAATTATGGTTCATCGACCTCAGAAAACCTGTTGAATTAATAAAATTAAATTTTTTTTTCGATTTCTTTATGAACCACCCTCTAGAGAGAACACCTAGGGTGATCCGAAAAATCTGCCTTCAGATTCGGATTCAGCACACCCAAAAGCTTCAGAACCCGTTGAGAAACCGGGTGGGATTTTCAAAAACTTCAACTTTGTTACACAGCGCTATTTTCCTGTGTTTTTTTTGGATGACTCAAATAAATGTTTGCCTCTTTATTTTATGGCATTTAAATTGCTTGCCATTACTCCAATGGCTCCATTTGCTGTTTGTTATGTCTGGCGTACGACTTAAAATAATAATATCAATTTCAAAATTTCAAATGTCACAGTTAACGAAACTTTGGCTATTAAATACTTTTTCAACAGCTGTTCGCTTTGTGCAAGCAGACAGAAAATTTATCTAAGGGCGAAATTTGGTGACATTTTTGCATAATCTGAAATTTCGTTGTATAAATATTAAATCAGCATATTTTAAAAGAAGCGAGGGAGCGCTGAATTAAATTGTTGGATTGAGTTATGGTGGATTAAAGTTGTTAGCGCCAAATTGGAATTCTATCCCATTCATAGCAGAAAAACAAAAACATGTATCTCACAGTTCCACTGCTAAACATAATATTTTCTATGCATAAATTACATAATACTATAGGTAGTAAAAAATTTACACGTTTATCTGAATTTAATTTTTATTCAATAAGTAATATACACACTCATACATCTATACGTTCATTTACTAAGGTTTTGTTTTTATACCCGAATATAAGGCTAAATATTTAAATAATGAATAAATTAATAGTAATATGTGGAAAAATGTCTATAAAAAATGTATATAAAGCTACGAATTATCCCTAATGCTTTACAATTATATAGTGCGTTTCATAACTATAGCACATTCAGAACTTACATTGTATTTTATCATTTTTTTTATTTAATTTAATT
>CAXKVI010000001.1:9360795-9415795 GCA_964058755.1 Campiglossa producta | reverse complement strand
TCCCGAGGATATTATACCCTCCTTATCCAAATTGTGGGACACTTCGTTCTGACATGTTCTAAGCCCTTATGTAATAGAACTCTAAATAAAAGTCTCCGCTCTGATTTTTTTAAGTTAAAAAACTGTTTGGTAAAATTACAAAATTTGTTCAAATATTTTGAATCAAAAAAACGAAACTCCCATTTTATAGAACTGTTATTTATTACTTTTATTTTATTTGATTCTCTTTATTCTATTTATTTTTTTTTATTTTTTTTTTATTTATTTTTTTTTATTTTATTTTTTTTATTTTATTTTGTTTTATTTTATTTTATTATATTTTATTTTATTAATTTTTTTTTTTTATTTTTTTTTTTTCATTTTATTTGATTTTTTTATTTTGTTTTGTTTTGTTTGTTTGATTTGTTTTATTTTATTTTATTTTATTTTATTTTATTTTATTTTATTATAGTTTATTTTATTTTTATTTATTTTTTTTTTATTTTATTTTATTTCATTTTATTTGATTTTTTTATTTTGTTTGGTTTTGTTTTATTTTGATTTGTTTTATTTTATTTTATTTAGTTTTATTTTATTTTATTTTATTTTACTTTATTTTATTTTATTTTATTTTATTTTATTTTATTTTATTTTATTTTATTTTATTTTATTTTATTTTATTTTATTTTATTTTATTTTATTTTATTTTATTTTATTTTATTTTATTTTATTTTATTTTATTTTATTTTATTTTCTTTTAATTTATTTTATTTTATTTTATTTTATTTTATTTTATTATATTTTATTTTATTTTATTTTATTTTATTTTATTTTATTTTATTTTATTTTATTTTATTTTATTTTATTTTATTTTATTTTATTTTATTTTATTTTATTTTATATTATTTTTATTTATTTTATTTTATTTTATTTTATTTTATTTTATTTTATTTTTAGTTATTTTATTTTATTTTATTTTATTTTATTTTATTTTATTTTATTTTATTTTATTTTATTTTATTTTATTTTATTTTATTTTATTTTATTTTATTTTATTTTATTTTATTTTATTTTATTTTATTTTATTTTATTTTATTTTATTTTATTTTATTTTATTTTATTTTATTTTATTTTATTTTATTTTATTTTATTTTATTTTATTTTATTTTATTTTATTTTATTTTATTTTATTTTATTTTATTTTATTTTATTTTATTTTATTTTATTTTATTTTATTTTATTTTATTTTATTTTATTTTATTTTATTTTATTTTATTTTATTTTATTTTATTTTATTTTATTTTAAACTTTGAAAATTTTTGTGGACTTTTGACCTGTCGAATAATTTTTATCAAATTATTCTTCTGAGTTTTTTGGCGAAAACAAGTTGAAAAATGCTACATACAATACCAACTACGATGATTGCAATTTCGATCTTGTTGAAGGATCTTGTCAAACCGCTTTGTATTGTTGCTTTTAGAAATTTAGCATCACCTTTTTACTGGTCATCGAACCAAGGAGATTAGGAATTTCTAAAAACCGCAGTGTGTAACCATTACACCAAACCCTGCTTAGAGTGCCTGCAGGCAAATTGCAACTATATTCTCGCACATTTTTTTTTTTTTTTTTTTTTTTTTTTGTTGTTATTTTATTTAACAATGTTATTTCTTACCTAAAGCACATACCCAAAGCGACATTCTGTTGCTATTAAGTTTGGCTTAGGATTTTTGTTGCACGCATCAGCCAAGCCTTAGCTTATTGATGGTACATTCTTTGCCCGTGTCCCGGCTTTTATTATAATTTAGTTGTTATTATTGGTCATTATATTCTGAACTTTGAAAATTTTTGTGGACTTTTGACCTGTCGAATAAAGTTCAGAATATAATGACCAATAATAACAACTAAATTATAATAAAAGCCGGGACACGGGCAAAGAATGTACCATCAATAAGCTAAGGCTTGGCTGATGCGTGCAACAAAAATCCTAAGCCAAACTTAATAGCAACAGAATGTCGCTTTGGGTATGTGCTTTAGGTAAGAAATAACATTGTTAAATAAAATAACAACAAAAAAAAAAAAAAAAAAAAAAAAAAAAAAAAAAAAAAAAAAAAAATGTGCGAGAATATAGTTGCAATTTGCCTGCAGGCACTCTAAGCAGGGTTTGGTGTAATGGTTACACACTGCGGTTTTTAGAAATTCCTAATCTCCTTGGTTCGATGACCAGTAAAAAGTTGATGTTAAATTTCTAAAAGCAACAATACAAAGGGGTTTGACAAGATCCTTCAACAAGATCGAAATTGCAATCATCGTAGTTGGTATTGTATGTAGCATTTTTCAACTTGTTTTCGCCAAAAAACTCAGAAGAATAATTTGATAAAAATTATTCGACAGGTCAAAAGTCCACAAAAATTTTCAAAGTTCAGAATATAATGACCAATAATAACAACTAAATTATTTTATTTTATTTTATTTTATTTTATTTTATTTTATTTGATTTTATTTTATTTTATTTTATTTTATTTTATTTTATTTTATTTTATTTTATTTTATTTTACTTTATTTTATTTTATTTTATTTTATTTTATTTTATTTTATTTTATTTTATTTTATTTTATTTTATTTTTTACATCTTTTTTTAAAATTTATTTAATGCCAAAAATGATAACTAACTCGCTAGTAGCGACGAATCTCATTAAAAGTCATGCACTTGAGCAAACTGTAGCGTGAGATAAGCCTTTTTGCAAGCATCGCTTACCACACACGTTTCACAGCGTAAAAGCAGCCAAATATTTATAATGTCAAAAAGAAGAAAATGAAATAAATTAACTTTCGTGATAAATGTGTATCTCAAGAAGGTGACGCAAATAAGAAAAGAGACATACCCGAATGCTCATGAATGCGAAATGTTAATGACGCCGCGCTTTTGCACAGCTGAGTGGCAGACATTTCAGACGTGTGATGTGCTATGCAACTACTTGACTGACTAGATGCAACTGTTGTTTGTTGTTGTTGGATTGGTTGTTTTTGTTTGTGGTGCTTTTGTACCGCTATATAAGCCAAATATTCAGGCAGGTAACAAACCGGTTACCGGCATGTTTGCCTTAACATTGTGACATACTTTCGCTAAGTGTTTTGTGGAGTTGACTGTGATTGTTGTTTTTGTTGCAAACAAAGCCAGTGTAAAGTTGCAAGAAGAGCTCAAAGAATGGTGAATGAGATTAATACAAATAAACTTGATAATGCAGTAATTTTAAATCATGTTAAAATGAAATGAACGCGCAGCTGTGAGTAGGAGATATGTCAACGTCGTCATAACTCAAAAAACCCAAATTTTGAGTTAACATCACTAATATATCGAAAATACACTGGAAACACGACATACAAACTTGCAAACTTTTTCAAAAAACACAACATCAACACAGCGTTCAGAACATCGAACAACCTAGGACAAAAACTAAGAACAAACACCAACTCGAAGGAGCCGTTTACCAAAAATGGGCAAACAGGACGGAAAATAAGTACACGATTCCGAGACCACATCAGGGACTACAACAAGAAAGCACGGAAACCCACCATTACACCATAATCGAACTATGCAAATCACATGTTCGAAAACAAATGCATCCCGGCCAACATCAAAAACACAGCCAGAATACTTCACATACAAAGAAAAGGTCGTCGCCTAAATGTGTTGGAAAACAGAGAAATATACAAATTAAAGACATTTGACGGGAGAATAATAAACGAACAAACAAAAACCGTTTCTGACGCAATATTTGAACCGCTAAATTTAATTTACAAGAAAACCGAACAGTACCGCGCTACAATAACCAAACAAGTAACAATAAACGAGCGAACACACAGAGCCAACCAAAGGACAAAAATCACCGACTTTTACCTGACTAACGAGCGTCGAAAACAACCATTAAACACACCAATTAACTAACGTAAAAGCAAACCCTTTTTACAGGTACCCATTCGGAATCATTCGTAACACACGAACCATATACACACATACTAACATTACCTGATACAGCATCCAGACTATAAATACGTGACAAGAGATAGACATAAATTAGAAAGACATCAAACACTGAAGATGCCTCACATGTGTGTATATAATGCTCCCTTACAACCGAACTTAGACAGCTCACTTGTTTTCTCTTTGCTTTATTCCGTTTAGTTTAGTTTATTCACACCACACATTTACTACCCTAGCCCTCTCCCCGTTAAGGGCACACAATGTTTGTTTCAAAAATTAATTTTCTATGTTCACGCGACAAATAGCTACACTCAAAAAAAAAAATGTATCGGTTTCATACCGGTTGGGTTAAAATGAAATTTCTAGAAGTATCATTTTCTTCGTATCAATGAAACAATGCATCATATAAAAAAGATAGTGAAAAGTATCAAATCTTCATTTTAGTTATTGAATCGCTGAAGAAAAGTATTACATTGGCACTTCAAAAATGTCAAATTGAGAGTATTAGTATCAATATAGTACAATCAATCATATAATTGATATTCAAAGATATTAAATTACAACTTATAAAATATCAATTGAATAATACTTTTGATGAAGAAAAATTTATACTCCAAAGTTGCATATTGACACTACTATTTGTACTATTTAGTGTCGCCCTGATACCAGCTGTTTTTTGAGTGTAATTACAGAGCTTGGTGATAATGTTATTGTTGCAAACTCCGCCTATTGCAATTTCCGGCCATTAATTAAAAAAGTGAGGCTATTAATAAAACTATTTTCTGCCATCTTTTGCAGAGATTGTAAAGTAATGTTGCAAATTGTAGATTTTAAAGAGTATGTTCCCTTGTAGTATCCAACCTAGAAGAAACAAGTAAGGAAGTCTAAGTTCGGGTAAAGCGAACATTAAATACCCAGCGGTAGTTTTCATATGATTCTCGAAATTTTTTCATTTCGGAAGTGGACGTGGTTGAGAAGCAATTTATTTTATTTTATTTTATTTTATTTTATTTTATTTTATTTTATTTTATTTTATTTTATTTTATTTTATTTTGTTTTATTTTATTTTATTTTATTTTATTTTATTTTATTTTATTTTATTTTATTTTATTTTATTTTATTTTATTTTATTTTATTTTATTTTATTTTATTTTATTTTATTTTATTTTATTTTATTTTATTTTATTTTATTTTATTTTATTTTATTTTATTTTATTTTATTTTATTTTATTTTATTTTATTTTATTTTATTTTATTTTATTTTATTTTATTTTATTTTATTTTATTTTATTTTATTTTATTTTATTTTATTTTATTTTATTTTATTTTATTTTATTTCATTTTATTTTATTTTATTTTATTTTATTTTATTTTATTTTATTTTATTTTATTTTATTTTATTTTATTTTATTTTATTTTATTTTATTTTATTTTATTTTGTTTTATTTTATTTTATTTTATTTTATTTTATTTTATTTTATTTTATTTTATTTTATTTTATTTTATTTTATTTTATTTTATTTTATTTTATTTTATTTTATTTTATTTTGTTTTGTTTTATTTTATTTTATTTTATTTTATTTTATTTTATTTTATTTTATTTTATTTTATTTTATGTTATTTTATTTTATTTTATTTTATTTTATTTTATTTTATTTTATTTTATTTTATTTTATTTTATTTTATTTTATTTTATTTTATTTTATTTTATTTTATTTTATTTTATTTTATTTTATTTTATTTTATTTTATTTTATTTTATTTTATTTTATTTTATTTTATTTTATTTTATTTTATTTTATTTTATTTTATTTTATTTTATTTTATTTTATTTTATTTTATTTTATTTTATTTTATTTTATTTTATTTTATTTTATTTTATTTTATTTTATTTTATTTTATTTTATTTTATTTTATTTTATTTTATTTTATTTTATTTTATTTTATTTTATTTTATTTTATGTTATTTTATTTTATTTTATTTTATTTTATTTTATTTTATTTTATTTTATTTTATTTTATTTTATTTTATTTTATTTTATTTTATTTTATTTTATTTTATTTTATTTTATTTTATTTTATTTTATTTTATTTTATGTTATTTTATTTTATTTTATTTTATTTTATTTTATTTTATTTTATTTTATTTTATTTTATTTGATTTGATTTTTTTTATAAGTTTTATGGTCATTCATTTCTAAACATTTGGAAATTTTAGTGGACTTTTGACCGCATGGAAAATCTACAACAATTACAAGCATGATACCTCGGTCACCCAAGTACCTACTTTTATTTTATTTTGATTAATTAATTTTAATTAATTCATTTTATTTAAATATTATTCTATTTAATCTTATTTAATATTATGTTACATAAATTCATTTTATTTTACATTAATTAGCAAATCTACTTATAATTCAATCTGTTCACATTTCTCCTTTCAATTTCTGCCTAAAAGCGCAAATATTCAAACCACTAATTATTATGTACTAATTACAGCAACCACTGAGGGTAATTGCTTGGATAAACATCGCTTTTGTGTTTTCAAATATTTACAAAAACAATTATTTTATATTGACACGCTCGTGTGCACTAATCTATATGCCATCATTAGTAACGTTAATGAACTTTAAGTGAAAATTCAAATACTCCAGCTAAGTGATTGCATAGTGAGTAACTATTTGGAAAAATTAATAAATGCAAATATGTCAACAATATTTATGCAAACTTCGTTACTCTAGCACTGTGAATTAATGTATGCATGTTTTCTTATGTACATTAGGGCGATTCAAAAAAATGTCGACTTGGTCTTACCCCCTAAAAAGTTAGGTATTGATGAGAAAATAAGCCTTGCAAAAAATTAGCGGTCTAACTTAAACCTTAGGGGTGGCTATTTTTTGTCGCCCTTTCCTATACCTTTATTTATTTGAATCACCCTAATGTACATACATACATATCTTTTGACAGGCGACCACAGCTGTTTACAACTGTTTATACATATATTATCCAATTTATTCTGCACACAAAGTAACAGGTAAGCCCAAAACAAAAGAAATAACAAATTGATGGTGATTGTCACAAAAAAAAAAGAAAAAAGAAATGCAAACATAAAACTGCCCGTTAAAATGCACTTCAATGAACGAAAGTGTCGACAAGAGTGAAAAACTAACGGGCAAACACTAAAATAGCCATATCCAATGTGTAAAGTACTTGGTCGCGCAGATACTGTGTGTGAAGAGTGAAGCTTTGAGTGTTTACCAAAAGGTGCACTAAAATTTGTGACATTTCAAAGACTTTTGCTATGTACATACATACATACATACATATGCACTCTCAGAGGATCGGCATGATTGATGGTTGTGCCATTTGACAAAAAACAAAATTAATACTCTGATGGACTTTGTGATTTTGAGATATTTGAGAGCGAGGTTCCCAGTAGACTTGTGGTTCCAGCGCAAGAAAGATTCATCATGAGCTAACTGGCTCATATTTTATGAATGAAAAAAGAAGCTCCTGCAGAAAATTCTTTTCTATAGGCACTTTAATTCAGTTTAAACACAAGATTAAGTTTGTAGTTACATATGGAAGTATATTACTGAAGGTGACTTGGGCGTATACGTAATATCAACAATTCTCTATCAAACCCGTTGAGAATTTCAAAATCGGTTGAAAATTTGATATTTTTATGGTTTTTTTTTTCAACGAAACCTCTGAAAAAGCGGTTCATCAAAACTACGCTTCCAAACATTAAACACGTTTTAAATAAATAATTTTTTTGCTTTGCTCTTGCCATCCTAGAAGCACGGTTGATACTGTCAATGTCTTCTTTAAAGCATTTTTGATTCTCTATTGTATACGCAGCATTGCTAATGTCTATTTTGACCTCCCCTCTTATTTCAAATACTACAGTTATCTACATTTATCATTCGTTTGCCTGTTTGGTTTTGCTTAAATGTTAGGCAAATGCTTTCTGGCGTTCCTTTTGTGTTCGTAAGTTCTCACATCTAAAGCTGTTCTCGTTGTTCCTATGCCTACATACATTCATACGTGCTTTGTTGCAGTCTTCGCCAACTTGTCTATGAAATTGTATTTCATAAATTACCTTGCGCTTTTGGTCTTTGTGTTTTGTATTTTGTAAATATTTGCTTAAGTGCATCTACATTGTGGTGTGGGTGTTTGCTTTATTTAAGGTTCCGTTGTCGGTTAAGCCTGGTATACAGGGTTGGGCCACTTCGAATAGAAAATTATTCAAATAAAAAATAAAAAATTATTCATCATTTATAAATGAGTAACAGGTGATTTTTTATTCAAAAATAAAATGATCCCAAAAACAGCTTCGAAATGATCTCGAAAATTGTCCAGAAGTGATCCAGAAACAGTTCCGAAATAGTCCTGAAAATGGTTATTTGATTTTTTTACTAACCAATCGATCACTCATCACTCAAACTTTTTTTAAAAATGAATAAAAATTTATTTTTATTTTTTTTATCACTTAAAAATAAAATAATGCCCATCCCTGCTGGTATATGTGTGTTTTTTTTTTTTTTTTAATTTATGTTGGTATAAGCAGTTCGGGGATAGCATTAGGGTATATATTTCGGTAGAGAATATTTTTTTCTTCGCAACAAAAAAAAAAAAAACTGAAAAAGAAGAAAATATGATAAAATCTAATCAACTAAAATAAGAAAAAATGTAATAAACCAAAATAAAATAAATTAAAAAAAAATTAATAAAAAAAATAAATTAAAATGAAATAAAAAAAAAAAATTAAATCAAATATAGAAAAACAAAAAATAAAAAAATAAAATTAAATAAAACAAAATAAAAGAAAAAAATAAAATAAAATAATATTTAATAAAATGAAATAAAAAAATAAAAAAAAAAACAAAATAAAAAATAAAACAAAATAAAATAAAATAAAACAAACTAAAATAAAATAAAATAAAATAAAATAAAATAAAATAAAATAAAATAAAATAAAATAAAATAAAATAAAATAAAATAAAATAAAATAAAATAAAATAAAATAAAATAAAATAAAATAAAATAAAATAAAATAAAATAAAATAAAATAAAATAAAATAAAATAAAATAAAATAAAATAAAGTAAAATAAAATAAAATAAAATAAAATAAAATAAAATAAAATAAAATAAAATAAAATAAAATAAAATAAAATAAAATAAAATAAAATAAAATAAAATAAAATAAAATAAAATAAAATAAAATAAAATAAAATAAAATAAAATAAAATAAAATAAAATAAAATAAAATAAAATAAAATAAAATAAAATAAAATAAAATAAAATAAAATAAAATAAAATAAAATAAAATAAAATAAAATAAAATAAAATAAAAATAAAATAAAATAAAATAAAATAAAATAAAATAAAATAAAATAAAATAAAATAAAATAAAATAAAATAAAATAAAATAAAATAAAATAAAATAAAATAAAATAAAATAAAATAAAATAAAATAAAATAAAATAAAATAAAATAAAATAAAATAAAATAAAATAAAATAAAATAAAATAAAATAAAATAAAATAAAATAAAATAAAATAAAATAAAATAAAATAAAATAAAATAAAATAAAATAAAATAAAATAAAATAAAATAAAATAAAATAAAATAAAATAAAATAAAATAAAATAAAATAAAATAAAATAAAATAAAATAAAATAAAATAAAATAAAATAAAATAAAATAAAATAAAATAAAATAAAATAAAATAAAATAAAATAAAATAAAATAAAATAAAATAAAATAAAATAAAATAAAATAAAATAAAATAAAATAAAATAAAATAAAATAAAATAAAATAAAATAAAATAAAATAAAATAAAATAAAATAAAATAAAATAAAATAAAATAAAAAAAAAAAAATAAAAAAAAAAAAAATAAAATAAAATAAAAAAAAAAAAAAATAAAATAAAATAAAATAAAATAAAATAAAATAAAATAAAATAAAATAAAATAAAATAAAATAAAATAAAATAAAATAAAATAAAATAAAATAAAATAAAATAAAATAAAATAAAATAAAATAAAATAAAATAAAATAAAATAAAATAAAATAAAATAAAATAAAATAAAATAAAATAAAATAAAATAAAAAAAAAAAAAATAAAATAAAATAAAATAAAATAAAATAAAATAAAATAAAATAAAATAAAATAAAATAAAATAAAATAAAATAAAATAAAATAAAATAAAATAAAATAAAATAAAATAAAATAAAATAAAATAAAATAAAATAAAATAAAATAAAATAAAATAAAATAAAATAAAATAAAATAAAATAACATAAAATAAAAAAATAAAAAAAAAATAAAATAAAATAAAATAAAACAAAGTAAAATATAATATAAAAAAATAATTAAGTTGTTGTCATTGAAAATTTTTGTGGACTTTTGTGGACTTTTTACCAGTTGAAATTAAAGTAACAGGCTATAATGCGGATATGTAGTTGCAATTTGCCTTCAGACACGCTAAGCACTGTTTGGTTTAATGGTTGCATACTGCAGTTAGAAATTCCTAACCTGCCTGGTTCGATGCCGAGTAAAGTTGAATAAAATAACACATAAAAAATTAAAAAAAAAATAAAAAAAATTTAAAAAAAAGTAAAATTAAAAAAAAAACAAAAAAAAAGTAAAAATAAAATTCACAAACCAACAGTAGTTGTTTGTTTTGTTTTATAAAATTTTAGTTCAAAATTCATCTTCTACATTAAAGCCGCACCCTAATATACATACATATAGGAAACATTCAGTTACTTACCGACAATTGCTGTTTTTGTTGCTGCAATAACTGTTGTAACTGTTGCTGTTTAAGCTGATCCTGCTTTTGTTGTTGTTGCGCCAAGCTATTGCGTGCCGGGTCATATTGAGCGGCAATATGTGCTGCTGCGCTTAATGCCTCAGCTGAGGATTGTTGTGAATGTGGCGGTGGGTGTGCATATGCTGGCTTTGGTGCCGATTGAGCTTGGAGTGGGCTTTTCAATTTCGATGCAAATACACTACAGATAACAACAAAAGAAAAATATAAACATACATTTTAAATGAAAGTACAATGAATTGGGAATGAGGCTATTTTGATGAGAGCACCCTAGTGAATAGGGCAGGTACTTAACTGCATACGTACATCTTAATACATTTATGTTTGTATGAAAGTATATGAATGATAATAATGAAAGATACATTTTATTTTATTAAGCTATGGACCACAAAAGGACTTAAGTCTTTAGGCAAAATGCCCGGTGCTTAAAATTGTCATTTAATGGAGGAGAGTATTAACACATTTTTTATTTAAGACTAGCACATTTAAGTATAATGAAAAATTATTTTTTTTTTATTACTTTGTCTGTTAGTGGGTTGGGATTTCTAGTTAATGATAAGGATACTATGTGTGATGAGGGTGTGATGAGCACATAATGTAGGGAAGAGTAGTGATATTCTGTTAAAGTTTGATTAGATACAAACACAAATGTTGCGATTTGTCTTGTGAGGTCAAATAAGGTTCTAAGTAAATTTTGTTTGGTTTACGCCAAATTCTTTAATTTTCTTACAAAATATGGAGAGGTACTTCGGTAGTAGGAAACAAATTAGCTTAGTCTCTCAAAAATTCGAATTAAAGTTATTATCTAAGAAAAATAATTCAAAGTAGTACTTAAAAAAAAAAAAAAAAAAAAAAAAAAAAAAAAAAAATATTTCCCATCATTTACTCGTATGTTAATTAAAAAAATCATTTCACCTTTGTTTAGAATTAATATCACCATTTAAAAACGGATTAAAACTATGACTAGTGGCGTGTGGTTTTTGTAGGTTATGTGTTTGTTGTTGTTTCTGTTGTGTTTTTAGTTTTTGTTGTACTAGCATTTGTTGCTGTTGTAATTGCAATTTTTGTTGTTGTACAAGTGATGGCGGTCGCTGTTGTTGTGTAGGTGTTTGATGTTGTTGTTGTTGTTGTTGCGGTGTTACCGGCCGATACCTTTGAGGTTGCTTTTTTTGTTGTTGTTGTTGTTGTGAATTGGTTGGCTGTGTAGTGCCCAAACCCCAAATAAGTATTTCATTGGCATCTTTGTCTGGATTGGGTTTGAACAAACTAGAATTTTCATCAACCTGTGCCGCACGATTTATATCACCAATGTAACTGTAAAACAATGACATGAAATGAAAGAGAAAAGAGAGAGGAGAGAAAATAATGTAGGATGTTGCAGTGAATGTTTTGGATAATTGCGATGAACAGGTAAGCTACAAAAGTATATGCTATGAGAGAAAAGAGTTTAACAGAGTGGATTGTGTACAAAACATAAAATTATTGGTATTATCTTATAATACATTTACACCGCACCAAATTTGGCAAATTCAAATGAGCCAGTTCGATACACTGGCAAATTTGCATTTGGCTTCCCTGCAAGAATCTTTTACCAGGACAAAAAGCCATCGAAAGAAAATGTACCACCGTGATGTTTTAAACAACTGTAGAGTAATAATAAAAGAAGAGTCAAGAAGGCTTCCGTCTTTGCATGGTAGAATTCAAATACAATGGAGTTCCAAATTTCGAAAATGAGATTTGTATGGAAAAAGCGCCAAATTTGCATGATTTGCAAAATTTATGCGGTGTAAATGTACTATTAGCCATATTGAAAAATAAAACAATAAAATTTTATATAGTATGAAAAATCTGCCTTAAAGAGACATCACTACAAACTGCCAAAACGAATACCCTGTGGGTACAGTTTTTTGCTTTAGTTAATGTTATTGTCACGGTTGCCACGGTTGGTATTTTTCTACCAAACTTGGTAGTTTTTTTTTTACTTTTTCGAATTTGGTAGTTTTTTTTGATTTGGTAGTTTTTTTTGTGCTTAGATATCATATCGAATCGACGAAACTCCCAAATATTTTTGTTAATCTTAAATCTTATAAGGGGGCCTAAATCGTCAACCGGACCACCTAAAAAGTCATCGCTTCGATTTGAATGAAATTTGGTGAGACTTATATTAAAATTAAGAAAAAAATATTGAAAAGGTTCAAATTTGAAAAAAATTCATTTTTTTTTTTATTAAATTTTTACTAAAATTTTTCAAAAATTTTGTTTTTTTAAAATTTAAGATGGTAGTTTTTTTTTTCGTTTGGTATTTTTTTGCAAGTGGCAATCGTGGTTATTGTGTTACGCACAATTCATTGCTTCTTTGGGAAAATTAATAACAAAACATTTGCTTATGTATGCAAACTTCAATAAAATAAATAACTTTTAAATAAAAACATGACATAAAATTAAAAAAAAAAAATAAAACCAAAAAAAAAAATAGGATAAAACAAAAAAAAAAAAAATAAAATTAAAAATTAAAACCAAAAAACAATAGTATAAATCTAAAAATCACTTAGGGAACTAGGGAACTCAAGTTTCTGTCTTGCACTGATTCATTTTCTACATTCAGCCATTTTTTTTAATATTTGACTTACTCTGAACCAAGTCCCGGCCCTGAATTTTCCCAATTTCCTTCATTGTGCTCCAAAGAGTATGGACCATAGCTTTCGTGTATCGGTGCACCATGTAAATAGGTTGACGGGTGGCCTTTGGGTGGGTGTGTATAAATTATTTCTGGTACTGAATGATGGTCAGGCGCATGCCATGCTGGAACAACCTATAAAATAAGATATAATATGTTTCAAAGAAGAGAAAAAAGTTGAAGTAATACATATGTATAGAGAAAAAAATATAATAAGCAAATATCAAAATGGTTTATGTACATAACTACAGTGGCGTATCCAGGGGAGAGATTGGGGGGGGATAAACACCCTCCTTCGCCACTCAAATTATTAT
Organism: Campiglossa producta; assembly: GCA_964058755.1. Classification (NCBI taxonomy): domain Eukaryota; kingdom Metazoa; phylum Arthropoda; class Insecta; order Diptera; family Tephritidae; genus Campiglossa; species Campiglossa producta. Next base: position 9,402,006 of record CAXKVI010000001.1, on the reverse strand, counting down.
TTTAATTCAAACCCCTCCCTTCGGGATCCAAAAAGTCATATTTTTCACAGAAATTGACCGAAAAAAATATAGTAAAAATGACACAAAAAATATATGTAGTAAAAAGTACACAAGAAATTTAGTAAAAATTTCACAATAATGCAGAAAAAATTACAAAAAGAATTACACAAAAAATATAGTAACAATTGAACCAAAATTATAGTAAAAATTGCACAAATGAAGTAAAAGTTACACAAAAAATATAGTAAAAATGACTTAAAAAATATAGTAAAAACTACACAAAAACTACAGTAAAAAATTTAACCAAAATTATGGTAAAAATTGCACAAAAATATAGTAAAAACAAGTAAGGAAAGCTATCTTCGGCTGTGCCGAAGGCTATATACCTTTCATGAATAAGCGTCACGATTTAACTTTAGCTCATACCGAAATTATCGGAACTATCGATTATATGGGGGCGATGTGTTTTATTGGTCCAATATCATTGATTTTTAACACCGACATTCCACATTCTAACATAGCAATAGTTACGAAATTTCACGATCCTGCCTGTATAATTACGGAGGTTATAGCTCAAAATCCGTTTATCGCAACAATCGATTGTATGGGGGCTATGTGAAATATTTACCCTATCTCAATGATTTTCAACATCGATATTTCACATATAAAAATAGCAATACTTACTAACCTCTACGTTCTTACCTCTGTAATTACAGAAGTTATAGCCCAAAATCCGTTTATCGGAACAATCGATTGTATGGGGGCTATGTGAAATATATACCCCATCTCAATGATTTTCAACATCGATATTTCACATATAAAAATAGCAATACTTACAAAACTTTACGTTCTTACCTCTGTAATTACAGAAGTTATAGCCCAAAATACGTTTATCGGAATAATCGTTTGTATGGGGGCTATGTGAAATATTTACCCCATCTCAATGTTTTTCAAGATCGATATTTCACATATAAAAATAGCAATACTTACAAAACTTTACGTTCTTAGCTCTGTAATTACAGAAGTTATAGCTCAAAATCGGTTTATCGGAACAAGCGATTGTATAGGGGCTATGTGAAATATTTACCCCATCTCAATGATTTTCAACATCGATATTTCACATATCAAAATAGCAATACTTACAAAATCTCATGTTCTTACCTCTGTAATTACAGGAGTTATAGCCCAAACCGAAATCCGCTTATCGGAACAATCGATTGTATGGGAGCTAAGAGTAGTTTTGGTCCGATCTTGCTGGTTCCGACAAATGATTATTCTCATATAAAATAACGCCGCCATACCAAATTTCATCGAGATATCTCTAAAATTGAGGACAGACGGACAGACGGACGGACGGACATGGCTAAATGGAATCAGCTCATCGTCCTGATCATAACGGTATACTTATTAGTGGGTCTATCTCTTCTTCTTCTCATACTTACAAACATCGAACCAAAGTTATAATACCATTTCATGATCATGAAAGGTATAATAAGACAAAAAATATGGCAAAAATTAAAGCAAAAATTGCACAAAAAGTGTAGTAAAAATTACAGAAAAAATATAGTAGAAATTTCGCAAAAATACAATAAAATTTTCACAAAAATATTGTAAAACTGCCAATTCATATCCTGAGTTTTTTTGTGACTTTTGTTTCTTAAACTCGTTACAAGCTAAGATGGTATTGGATATACGTAATACACATTCGGTATGTTTTTAAACAATTTATATAGGCGATATCTTGAATTTCACATTGTCCCATACCACCAAATGTTGATTATGGCGCCGTTAAACCTGATTTACACGAGTCGATTGTCTACTCGAAATAGAGTCAATATTAATTCAGTTAAAATAAGAACTTATTATAAAGCATACACACGTGATGGTCCTAGTTGCTGTGTGTCTCATTTTAAACTTTACCCAAAAAAAAGTTGCCATTCCGCCGTTGGAAAAATCCTGGATAAGCCACTACATAACTAGATAATAATGTATGTATACTACTAACGTGATATACTTCCATTCATATATTCTCAAGTAGCAAAACATTTGAAATGGAAATTTAGAAAACTCATTAAAAGTTTGGATATACATATGTATAAAGAAATTGGTGTAGGTATGTTTACACGTTGGTACTTTTGTACTTATAAAGGAAGTTAGATTGCATCTTACATAACGCTATGTGAAAACGGTTTTTAAAATGTATTCATGTGTACAATTTACGGCAAAGTAATAAATTTATGTCTTTTATTTAGTGACTAGGTCGCAACTGGTGCAGTAGGGGTTAATTGACATTTTTTGTTGAAAATATTATAAAAAAGTACTTCTATGTAATATGGTGAGTTCTGGGTTACAAATATGCATAGCTTACATAAATACTAAGCATTTTCAAAATCGTTTGACTATAGCTCCATTACACTGATCTTCCATTCTTAAATGATTCGAAAGAGATTTTACGAAAAAATACTAAAATTACCATGTTTTACCTACCACAATTTAACATTCAAGCTAACGAGCGGTAAAAAGAACAAATTTTTAAATACGCACTAAAATAAACCTCATTACTGGAATCAGCACTTTTTATACAGAAACAGAACCAGCACTAATTCCAGAAAAATACTTCAACTTTGCATTGAAAGTCGTATATTTTAAATCTTCATACGCTTCTGAATATAATTGCCCAACTTTTCTCTTAATATACTTATATTCAGAAGTGTTACACATTTAAGAACTTTTGCGTTGTAAGTATGCATCGTCAAGCATGGTAACTATTACTTAATTCAGTTTTCCTTTATCCTTGAACTTTTGAGCATACTTTCTTGTAGTTCTAAAAAATCCGGTTATGTTAACGTTTCAATAATATATTTAACCTTTACACTAGACTTGGGTTGTTCATTGAACTAGATCATGAAAGTGATAGCGGGAACTAGTTCTAAATTTCAAATGAACTACTTGAACTATATAAAATTTTCGTCAAATTTATAGGACTAGAGTTCGCCCAGTGGTTGAAATTCAACCACAAAACCTTATTTTATTTTCCTACCTTTTTGCTATTTCTTAAATTTGCCCTTATTTTCCATATTTTGTATATTTTTGGTTTCTATACATTCCTATTCATTTTGCCTTTTCCTCCCTCTTTACATCATTCAGTAATATAGTTTCAGTGTTGATAATTATTTATTCTTCTTAGGTCGTCTTCATACGTATTTCTTTCCTTTCCTTTCCTTAGCATTAATTTGCTTTTATTTCCTTTCCTTTCCTCTCCTTTCATCTCAATTTATTCTCTTTGCTTTTCTTTCCTTCTTTTCCCTTTTATTTCCTTTCCTTATCTTCTCCTTTCTTTTCCTTTTCTTTCCTTTTCTCTTCTTTCCGTTTCTTTCTTTTTCTCTTCTTTCATTTCATTTTATTTCCCTTCTTTCTTTCTTTCTTTTTCGTACTTTTTTGTTCTTCTCTGTTCTTTTTCTTTCTTTTCGTTTCTTTTATATTCTTACCTGATCCTTCTTTCCATTTCCATTACATTCCTTTTTTCCTTTTATTTTCTTTTTCTTTCCTTTTCTTTCGTTTCCGTTGCTTTAGTTTCCTTTCATTTTATTCATTTTTTTTTTCATTTCATTTCTTTTCTTTTATTTTTTTCTTACCTTTATTTTCTTTCACTTTTTTTCTTAAATTTCCCTTCTTGTCATTTCGTTTCCTTAAATTTCCTTTCCTACCGTTTCCTTATTTTCTTTTGTTCCTTTCCGCAACTCCTTTGCTTTTCTTTTTATTTCATTCATTTCCTTAACTTATTTTTTTAGCTTTTCATTACCTTTCTTTCCTTTATTTTTCTTTCTTTTTATTTTCATTTATTTTCCATACCTTCTTCCTCGCTACCTTTTCTTTCCCTTCTTTTTTTTCTTCTTTCCTTTCTTTGTCTTTCTCCTTTTGCTTTTCTTTTCCACTGCTTTACCTACATTACATTTCCTTTCTTCCCTTCCTTTTTTCTTTTCCATTCCTTTCCTTTCCCTTTGATTTTTCTGTCATATTTTCCGTTCCTTAACTTACCTTAATTTTCCTTTTATCCATCCCTTTCCTTTCCTATTATTTTCTTAATTTAATATTTTATTTATTTCATTTTGTTTCATTTTTATTTCCTTTCATTTCCAACAAATTTTATTTTTTTTACTTTCAATCACTTTTCTATTTCTGATTTTACTTTTTTTTTTAATTTTATCAATTTTCCATTTTGTTTTATTTCACTAAGTCTAGCCACGAAGGGCCTTGTGCATGATCTAGCTTATTTGTGCTTTTTTTCAAAAGCATTTGCTTCTCTGAATCCCCACGCAAAGATTTTGTTTTTGTAAACACTGTTGTTGTTTTGTCAATAAAGTTGACGCGCTGGCTCAGGTTATCTAATTGCTGCCAACAAAACAACTCACCCTACTGCAATGAATGCAAACACAACAATGCAAGTGGTCATACCTACATACATACACCCATAACAGCGGCTCTATAAAGCGAATGCGTGTATATCACATGTAGTGGTGTGATTTTCCAATCATATTATAATTAATTTTTTTAAATTTTTGGTTTGTTGTCGAACACCCTGCTCGGCGAGACATATCGATACATACCAAATTTTATATACCTTAGAATTGTGGTTATTGCAAAAAAGGGAGAAACCTGTTATGTTTGCGCATTTATATATAATAGATTTATTGAGAATATGAAAATACCGAGAAATCAAAAAGGGTGCTAAAGTAAAGTCCCTGCAAACCAGGGCTAGTCATGTTGAAAAAAAAATTACAAATTAGTGCTATGCAATGCCAAAAATAACTATGTGTAAGAGTAGCCATCGCAAAAACAACGCATAATTCGATAATTTTCGACACGATTTTGCAAACTGCAACATGGGTAAAAAAATTGCCTACTTTTTATCCTCTTTTTTGGTAAGCGTGACCCAGTATTTACCCGCTGCTGGTTAGCAGGGTTTGTACTACCAAAAATAAGCTAGAAATACTACAGGGCATCGTAGCTGATTTGTTATAAGCAATTGCTTTAACCGCTTCGGTGCAGACACAGTAGTTCTGTGTCCGAAAATCCATCTGATGTGGACCCTGGAAAGTCCGAAACGCGTCATGGTATCCATCGCTGTGTAAATCTTTGTCAATTTTCTCTAAGTATCAAAATTCATAAAAATTTCGTAACATCAAAAATTAGAATACCCTAGTACTAGTAAAAAGTACAGCAGATATAAACAATTTTCGAGCTAAGCTCCAATAAGAAACATTCATAAGCTGATATTTGTTTCCTTTAAAATACAACTGAAAAAAACACGTTAAAAAGTGTAGGAGGAGGTATCAAAAGATGCGCCTCTGATTTATTGATACCGATGCCAGAAGACATCTGACGAGTGATCTGGCTGAACACTTGAGAGCGACCGTAGTGCGTGCAAATGAGTGCAGGTATTTAGGGAGCATATATGCTTTGAGGTTTTCCTTTCTTTTCAGCTCAGATTCTCAACATTGGCGCCTTTGGAGAGTAATCAGGTGAGTGATAGGAGTTAAGAGTATATATGCTGTATGTATTTATGTATGACCGTCGATCAACGTTTGGCTGATACCCGCAGCAGCAGATAAGCTAGATAACAAGCGGGTGGCGATCGAGTGCCTGCATACATAAGTACAGACAAGACTACGTACATGCCTATAAACACACGCACTTAGATTCGCTCGCTTATTTCCCTTTACTCATTTTTTTGCTCTTATTTACATACATATATAGATACCAAATATACATAACTATTTTTTCCGGTTATTGAACTTTTTAGATATTAGTGACAAAACAGCTGATAGAAAGAACTAGCATTAGGGTGTATTAGAATTTTTCCTTCCGCTAAGGAGATTTTTTTTTGAATTTTGGTTGGGGTTTAGGTCGTTAGACTTACACATAATATTGGTGTTAGCCCATTGTCATGAACACCTTTTAGGTAGCTGATAATTTTTTTGGTTACTTTTTTTCTTTTTTTATTTTTGGTTCATTCCTCTCTTTCTACTTATAGTTGTTAGTAAACATATTTATCTATAAAGATACTAATCTTAAGCTACACAGTTGAATTATAGAGTGTAAGGTTAATTAGCTATTAGTTAGATAAGCTTTTCACTAAACTTACTAGTACCCCTTTTTTTTGGATTCACCCGACATTTACTATTAAGCTTAGTTTGTAAGAACACACAAGTATCGGAGAAGTAGAAGGATTTGGGAATAATTTTATTATAAATAAATCTTTATAATGATGCGTTGAAATGTCTTTGGATATCATTGCTAATATGCAGAGCTAAGTAAATTTTCTTGGTGTGGGTGCTGCGCTGGCGCGCGCATAGGTATGTGAAGGTGAGTACTACTAAATGACCGACGGATAGACATAAGTCAGGTTTGGGGGCACTGTAAGTAATTAGGAGTCAGCACAGTGCCCATGGTTTCGTGCAAGTTGCACGGAAGCGGGTGGGAAGACTCCACCTGACAGGACAGGCCTCTCCTTTATTTTTATGATCCTTCCTTTTTGCGATTTTTTTACTTTTCTCACCTATGCCCTTTTACAATTTTTACTTTTAACTTGCATCCATGCAGGTATGAACCCTTTTTGTTCATGTGGCTGTAGGTGAGGGTGGTGGAAAGTACCCCGCCCCACGCTGACGAGCTAGCCTGGGATGCAAGCATACCTGCTTGCCACCACTCCTCACCAAACAAACTAACAGCTACGTAACAATTCTTTGAAACCTAACCCAACATTTTTGGACGTGTTTTAGCAGTTATTTCCGAAGGGAATCAAATACAAATAATTGAACTAAATAAGCTAAAAACGAACTACATAAACTAGTTCAATTTGGTTTGCTAGTTGGAAATCTCTGATCACTTTAATGAACAAAAATTCAATGCTCTACTTATTTAGACTTTTATGTAATTAACTTAGGCACGGAATAAACATTTAGTGCGTAGTAAATGTTCTTTTCGTTGTCCCAAGAAATCTTCATTACTAAATTATAAGGAAGGGAATGAGAAGTCGATTCCAAAGAATTTCGATTGGTACTTGTATGTTTTGGTTTAAGTTGTAATTAGTAGGTAGGGCAATTGCAGATGAGGTGCTCCACCGTTTCATCCACCTCGTCATCTTTGCAACTCCTACAGCATCGTCGGTAGGGCACACCTAATCTTTCTGCGTGCCTACCAATAAGGCAGTGCCCGGTTAATACACCTATTAATATGGAGATTTCTCTTCTCCTTAGGGCATAAATGTATCTTGATCTTTTATGATCCCATTTCGGCTAGGTTTCTTTGGATATACGACACCCTGGAGATTGCAGGCATCTTTTGTTGCTGCTTGGTCGTGCCCTGCCTCGCAAGTTTGTCTGCCCTACAATTTCCCTTAATGTCCCTATGTCCCGAGACCCATATGAGGTTCACGCGTTTCTGTTGGACCATCTCTTGTAGAGATCGACGACAGCTGAGCGTCAGTTCAGAGTTGAACGAGTAAGAGCCAAGGGATTTGATGGCCGCTTGGCTGTCGCTGAGAATAACTATATTCTGTCTGATAGTGTGTTGGCCTATCCAAGCCGCGGCGTTCATGATTACTGAAACTTCAGCCTGGAAGACACTGCAGTGATCAGGTTGAGATTCTTTGAATAAACCCCTCCTCCAACTCTGCCGTCTAACTTCGAGCCATCAGTATAAATGGAAGTGCCGCCACGAGTGGCTGGACTCCGATCCATCCTCTACCATTCGTCCCTGCGGGGAATGTTTATTTTAAATCCGCTATCTCCGACTTTTGTGGTCGATCTGTGCTCAGCGGAAGAAAGCTGTATAATCCGAAAATACTGGAAAGTCCAGTATTGCTTGCGCCCCAGCCGGACGTTTCCCCTAGACGCAGAGCCGATGCTGCTGCTACCCGGTGCCCTTCCAGATCGGGTGGCAAAATGCCAATAATGGCCTGGAGTGCTCCGTTGGACGTTGTTCTTAACGCACCGCTTATACAGATCATTCAAGATCTGTGTACTTTACCTAACAGATTAAGGTTTCTTACCTTGCTCAACGCAGGCCACCATACCACAACTTCATAAGGCGGCATGATTGGTCGAATGATTGCAGTGTAGATCCCTTTGCATATTTTGGGGCTGAGCCCCCATTTTTTCCAATGTCTCTTTTGCATGTGTAGCGTGCAATACACGCTTGCTTCCGGCGCTGTAGAACATTCTCCTTCCAGGTTAGTTTTCTATCCAGAACTGTTCCTAGGAACTTGCATTTGTCAGCCAAGTTCAGGCGCACGCCATTCAGTTTTGGTAGGTTTAACGGTGGTATCTTATAGCGGTTGGTGAAAAGGACCAGCTCCACTTTTCCCGGGTTGCTGCTCAGTTCGCAGTGCGAGCACCATGAGGAAACCTCGAATGTATATCCGCTAGGTGGCGCCCTTCTCACGATATTAGATCCAATACTTGTACAATTAACTTTATGCCGTCAAAGAGAATACAGGGAGTTCTACCCAAACTTATTGTCGTAAATAGCTCTAGGCAAAGAACCAGAGAGGAGTAGAGAATGCCTACAAACAGTCTTATCCTCTTAACAGATTCCCGGACATACCTAACTAGTCGACTTCCACGAAAATAAATTCCGATCGATATCAATTTTCAAATAAGTCATACAATTCCAACCTCAATGCTCATTACTCACCGTATGATGATGATTTATCAAATGATGATGATGATGATATTTCGTAGAATGATATGTCTGTTGATAGTATGAGCATAGTTTGAAAAGATGAGACAGCGCTGGGAAGAGGAAGAGTAGAAATTTCAATAGCAATTTCTTAGCAGCGCCAACACCAATTATCACCGGCAACAACCAGAATAATTTGATTTTAATTATTTTTATAATTAGCAAAAGCGCCAAAAATGATAGTAATAATTTGCTGCGTAAAAATTTCTCTGTAAATAAATTAAACAAAATTTAAGAAGATTAGCCATTGAAATAGATAACTCTAATTACGAAATAGATAACAAATAAATATCTTTATCTTAATTTTTGTTTGTTTGTTTGTTTACTTACGTATTTTTTTCATAATAATTTTTCCCGCCAAACGTGCTTCCACTTCTTGTTTCGGTATTAATTCCAATTTGGCAATAACGCCATTGCCCTCAAACGAACGCGGTGAAATACGAAAGGTTGCGCCATCGAACATCATATCTGGCAACTTCAATTCCAGATCGTGAGTCATAGCAAATTTTACGCTTTTTCCGTAAAGAGCATTGGTAACTTCTTCTATGGGCGTTTCTGCTGTTTCCGTGGCTGTGAAAGACAATAAATTTTTATTTTTATAAGGAAAGTGAGGATAGAATTTTTCTTGATCCATTTAGAAGTACATAAGATAACAAAATAAAAGTGTGTGGGAGGCTTTTATTAAAATTTAGCAAATCACTACATTTCTCAAGTAAGCCAGACGCAAAGAGGACTACACACTTTAACGAAATTTTCTTGCATACCTCAGCGCTTTATTTGATTTCATTTCGGAGACAAATTAACAGCTTTCCCATCGAACTATATTATCCTATTTACACAAAACCTTTTAATTCTTCCCCACCTTATAAAGTAAGACCACAAATCCAAATGTTTTCACTTGCCAAAATAAAGGACATCGTCATGCCTAATCCCTTTCAAAGTATGTTTACATATTTCTACATTTTAACTAACCTACATCACGTAGAGTAGTCCGGTCAAAATACACAATTGAAATAACTATTATTCCCACAGACCCAAATTTTTGTAGAGAGCTTAGGTTCGCTGTCAGCAAGAAAGCTTTATAACTCCCCGTTGATCCCATATGTAAGTGATAAAAAAAGTTATTCGGGACAAAGGTCAAAATTTTTGAGTATTTGGCCACTATTGTTAAGTCTATTTGGACCGGACTAAAAACCGTTTTGTTAAGTTGTTTATTCATTTCATAGTTAGGCGGTCTATGGAGCTTAAATAAATGTTTCAATTTAGTTATACTATGTACGTAGACTGTCGAATGTAATTAAGTTCATGCATGGAATTCTTTTTGCTGATGACCGAGAGCATTAGCACTTAAAGAGTAATTTATGACGAAGAAATATTTCGACCAGGGCACGGCAGAATTGGAAGTGAGGATGTGATAGTAAAATAGCGGTCATCGCACCAATCAAGATATGTTAAATCCCTTTACTCCGCCGCTCACTAGCAAGTACCGAAGCAACAGCGTATGTTATTGATTGGTTACCTGCAATTGAGAAAAAATAAAATAAAATAAAATAAAATAAAATAAAATAAAATAAAATAAAATAAAATAAAATAAAATAAAATAAAATAAAATAAAATAAAATAAAATAAAATAAAATAAAATAAAATAAAATAAAATAAAATAAAATAAAATAAAATAAAATAAAATAAAATAAAATAAAATAAAATAAAATAAAATAAAATAAAATAAAATAAAATAAAATAAAATAAAATAAAATAAAATAAAATAAAATAAAATAAAATAAAATAAAATAAAATAAAATAAAATAAAATAAAATAAAATAAAATAAAATAAAATAAAATAAAATAAAATAAAATAAAATAAAATAAAATAAAATAAAATAAAAAAAAATAAAAAAAAATAAAATAAAATAAAATAAAATGAAATAAAATCAAATAAAAAAATAAAATAAAATAAAATAAAATAAAATAAAATAAAATAAAATAAAATAAAATAAAATAACATAAAATAAAATAAAATAAAATAAAATAAAATGAAATAAAATCAAATAAAAAAAAAAATAAAATAAAATAAAATAAAAAAAAATAAAATAAAAAACAAAAAAAAATAAAATAAAATAAAAAAAAATAAAAAAAAAAAAAAAAAAAATAAAAAAAAAAAAATAAAAAAAATAAAAAAAAAAATAAAATAAAATAATAAAAAAAAAAAAAAAATAAAAAATAAAATACGCCATTGTAATCTTTATTATCCTCACTTTCATGGTATACAAATTCACTTTCGTTTTCATATGAAATTCATATTCACAACAAGCTATAGCTGTTTGTTATTGTTTTTATGTTAATGCTTTCATGATGCTCATTTTTGTTCGCGCAATATATGTATCTATGCGTTGTGTGTAAAAACATATGTATTGTGTATATAACTATTAATTAGAGATGGCCACATGATATTGAAACTCGTATAAACTCATGACTGAAAAATGAACTAGAGGAAAGGTACAGAAGTTCTCATCTGCAACTCTCTATTATCTGCACAATAAGTGAAACAAAAAATGTCTTTTTTAAGTTCCACATAACAAAGTAAATGTTTTTATATACATACCTACCTCTGAAAAATGTGATAGTATAAAGATTAGATAAGTTAAATTGACCATCCTAAAATTTTTATATCCGGACGGACTACTACTAAATATTTTCAATTCTTTTTTTCACATCGCTAGGTTAAATATACGTGAGCAAGCAAATATTTTTAAATACATATGTACATACGTGCTGATCGACGTTGATCTGCTTTAAATGTTTTATTTTGTATTTATTATTCGCGTTTAAGCTTTTATTTCCCCCCACTCTCATCAGCATCGCTATGGCGTCGTTGAAACAGAAATTCACTTTTACTATAAAACTTTCACTAATCATCACATGAATATCTACAGTGGTGGTCACATAAATAGATCAGTTTTATTTTTTTATTGTGATAATTTTTATTATTTATTTTTGTTAATAATTATTGTATACGTTTTTTTTTTTGTTTTTACTCGATAATTTATTTAAATAATTTAAATACGTCAATAAATATTTTCAGTTTAAAAAGACACCTATTCGAAAAGGCCCTTATAAGAAATGAAGCAGCGGTGCTTACAATTCTGTTAATGTAATGTAGAAAAATTAAAAGAATAGGACTTGCAGTCCTCTAATTGAATTTAAAATCTTTGTGACTCATTTTTTAATTTTTTTTATGTCATTATATAGCGACAATAACGAGTGTGCTCTTTATGTGAACACCACTGTACATACCAACATAAATAGATGTCTGTTAGTGCCTGAAAAGTGTGAAGCTGAGCTTGAGGCATTACAATCGAAAGCGTATGAATATCGAAACGAGTGCGTGTGAATTTTTTCGTAAAATGAGTGTAAACATATGTATGCCTGTAAGTACCAGAGAACTGCAATTACATCATATATTCATGAAATTAGTTGACTAACCACAGCAACCGAATCTATCAACATATATACATATGTATATTTGTATTTTTTATTCAAAACTCAGGTTTATAATGTTTGATTTAAATAATTGTAAATATAAACAGTTTTTGTTATAGATTTTTCAAGTATTTATGTACATATGTACAATGTACATTAGGGTGATTCAAACAAAAAAAAATATTTTTTTTCGGTCTTACCCCTGAAAAGTTAGATATTGATGAGAAACTAAGCCTTTCAAAAAATTAGCACTGTTACTTAACCCTTAGGGGTGGCTATTTTTTCGCCCGTTCCCATATATTTGGTATGGGGGAAAATGGGATTTTTTTCAAAGTGATTTTTCTCATAATCCCAAGGCTTATTTTCTCATCAAAACCTTACTTTTAAGGGGTAAGACCAAGTCGACATTTTTTTAATTACTATAATGTACATACATACATAAATACAAAGTAAACTGTACATACATACATATATATGTGCGTGCGTTGATGTTGAATTCTGTTTATAGCATTTATTGTTTGTAGTTGTTGTTGTTGTTGTAGCGAGGTGTAGCCCTGCCTAAATGTCAGACAGGGTCACCCGAGTGTATTGCTCTTGGCCGGGTCGATATAAGAAAACGGCCCGGGTCGTTTCGGCACGATGGGTACAGCACAAGTACTGGTACCGTTCTCGTAGAACCAGCAATACAAGAAACTAGCCGTGTAGGCTATGTAGGTCATTTAGCGTTACCCAGGGTGCACCAACTGGGAGGCGACCTACTTTTACACCCCTAGTTGTTTGTAGTTCTTCTTCTAGTGTTATTCTGTAAATGACTAGGCACAAATTTCCACCAATTTTTATGGCTCATGACTAAGTTCAACTATGTTATTTTGGACTAAAGCCGATCTCTGGTAAGTACATCCATACTTGTACTAACAAAGACCTCACGTGTGACTTTTTTTTACTGTCGCATACTTTACAACGCTTTTTATTTGGTGTCAAAGTTTAAAAGTGTCAAGTCATTGTTTGTCGTCAATGAAAATTGTTTTTTTTTTTAATGCATGTACTTTTCGATACTTTCGGTTTATAAAGACCGTCGCAGGAAATTAATTTGTGTTACGCAATTGAATTTGAATGCTGTATTTGATGTAATATTTGTAGATGGGAAATAATGTGCAATTAAATTTCATTCATTTAATTAGCTTACTGGTTTTACAATGAACTCGTACATACATTCATAATAATTTCTTGTTTTTGTTACTTTAAAACGACACAAAAAGTTGTGCATACAAAAAATTATATAATTACTTTTCAGTTGATAAAGCATGTTGTGGGAAGTTATTACAACCATAAACTTTACTGAGATTGCGAAACTTGATTTGAAAAATGCTGATTATGAAATTATTAAGATGACAACGAGTTGAATTGTGCTGAGTAAAATAGAAAAGTGCTATAAAGGTTTAAGTTTTCAGATATCGTCCCCTTTTCGTGATTTTATTGTAAGCGACAAAATAAAAATTTTACAGGAGAGAATTTTAGTTTTTTACTACCGTATGAATTGTATGGGATACGATAAAAAAGAAAGCCAATTTTTGGCACAACTATAAGGACTTGAGTTTGCCCAGTGTTTGAAATTCAAATACAAAACCTTATTTTATTCTCTAACATTTTGAAGTTCAGTTTCCTTAACTTTCACTTTTTTTGATATTTCTTAAATTTTCTTTACTTTTACTAATTGTTTATATTTTCCGTTTCTTTTTCTCCTTCTTTACACCATTCATAAATACAGTTTCAATGTTTATAATTATTTATTTTAGATTGTTTTTATTCGTCTTTCTTTCCTTTCCTTTCATCTCCTTTCCTTTCCTTTCCTTTACTTTTCTTTACTCTCCTTTTCTTTCCTTCCCTTCCCTTTCCTTTCCTTCCCTTTCCATCCTTTCTTTTCCTTTTCTTTCTTCTCTTTTCCTTTTCTATATTTTCATTTCATTTTATTTTCTTTCTTTCCTTTATTTTCTTTTCCTTTCTTTTCCTTTTTTTATTTTCTTACCTTTCCTTTCCTGTCCATTAAATTCCTTTTTCCTTTTAATTTCATTTTCTTGCCTTTCCTTTCGTTTCCTCTCATATCCTTTGCTTTAGTTTCGTTTCGTTTGCCTGCATTTTATTTATTTTCTTTTCAATTCTTTTCTTTTTTCTTACCTTTATTTCTCATTACATTCCTTTTTTCCTTAGCTATCTTATCTTATCTTTTCCTTTCCTCTCATCTCCTTTCCCTTCCTTACCTTTCCTTACCTTTCCTTACGTTTCCTTACTTTCTTTCTTCTCCTTTTCGTAACTCCTTTAGTTTTATTTCTTTTCCATTCATTTCCTTTAATTATTTTTGTCTTTTTCCATTTCCTTCCTTTCCTTTATTTTTCTTTCTTTTTATCTTCATTCCTTTTCCATACCTTTCTCTTCCCTACCTTTTATTTCCTTTCTTTTTCTTTTCCTCCCTTTCTTTATCTTTCTCCATTTTCCTTTTTTCATTCCTTTACTTTCTTTCTTTCCATTCCTTTCCTTTCCGTACCTATACTTGCCTTTGATTTTTCTCTCTTTTCCTTTCCTTACCTTACCATTCCCCTTATTTTCCTTTTATCTATTCCCTTCCTTTCCCATTCTCTCCTTTATTTTCTACTTTTATTTATTTCATTTTGATTTATTTTATATTATTTTCTTTCCTTTCATTTCCTACAAATTTCTTTCTTTACTTTCAATAATTTTTCTATTTTTAATTTTACTTTATTTTATCAATTTTCCATTTTATTTTATTTCACAGTCTATCCACGAAGGGAGTTGTGCAAGCATTTGCTTCTCTGAATACCTACTCACAGATTTTGTTTTTGTAAACACTGTACCTACGCTCAATAAAGTTGACGGGCTGGCTCATGTTTAATATTGCTGCCAACAAAGCAACTCTTGTTCACACACTCTCCCCAACAGCAATGAATGCAAACACAACAATGCAAGTGGTCATACACACATAACAGCGGCTCTAAAAAGTGAATACGTGTTTAGGATTTGTAGTGGTGTGACTTTCAAGTTAGGTTTTTCATTTTATAATTAAGTTTTTTTAATTTTTGGTTTGTTGGCGCACACCCTGCTCGGGGAGACCTATCGATACACATCAAATTTTGAATACCTTAGAATTGTGGTTATTGGAAAAAAGGGAAAAAACTTTTGAACATTGCGCATTTATATATAAGATTTCAGCTAAAATTCAAAATTTTTTATCAAAAAGTTCCTTTATGGACTACAAAAATTTGCTTACGGTTGTGTAAAATAAAATATATGTGTTTTATATTATCAAACATTAGGGTGTTTTATTTTCACAAAAATTTTTGTAGTCCATAAAGGAAATTTTTGATAAAAAAATTTTGAATAAATTAGACTACAAAGAAAGGTTCGTCTATTCGATAAAATAATAGTGTTTATATCGTTTATTCAGCTATAATATTTTAGCAGATGATGCACTGAGGGATTTAAAATCAAATTTCATCAAAATTCATTAAAATTATTTTATTTTATTTTATTTTATTTTATTTTATTTTATTTTATTTTATTTTATTTTATTTTATTTTATTTTATTTTATTTTATTTTATTTTATTTTATTTTATTTTATTTTATTTTATTTTATTTTATTTTATTTTATTTTATTTTATTTTATTTTATTTTATTTTATTTTATTTTATTTTATTTTATTTTATTTTATTTTATTTTATTTTATTTTATTTTATTTTATTTTATTTTATTTTATTTTATTTTATTTTGTTTTATTTTATTTTATTTTATTTTATTTTATTTTATTTTATTTTATTTTATTTTATTTTATTTTATTTTATTTTTTTTATTTTATTTTATTTTATTTTATTTTATTTTATTTTATTTTATTTTATTTTATTTTATTTTATTTTATTTTATTTTATTTTATTTTATTTTATTTTATTTTATTTTATTTTATTTTATTTTATTTTATTTTATTTTATTTTATTTTATTTTATTTTATTTTATTTTATTTTATTTTATTTTATTTTATTTTATTTTATTTTATTTTATTTTATTTTATTTTATTTTATTTTATTTTATTTTATTTTATTTTATTTTATTTTATTTTATTTTATTTTATTTTATTTTATTTTATTTTATTTTATTTTATTTTATTTTATTTTATTTTATTTTATTTTATTTTATTTTATTTTATTTTATTTTATTTTATTTTATTTTATTTTATTTTATTTTATTTTATTTTATTTTATTTTATTTTATTTTATTTTATTTTATTTTATTTTATTTTATTTTATTTTATTTTATTTTATTTTATTTTATTTTATTTTAATGCGGGGTCATAGGTCAAAATTTTAGGTTTTTTGGACTTATCTCGAAAACGATGAGGTTTTACGAAACATTTTTTTTTGGAGAGCTTAGGTTCACCCCAAGAAGGAAAAATGCAAAAGTCCCCTTCGATCCCATTTGTGGAAAAAAGTTATTCGGGGACAAATGTCGAGAAAAATTCAAACTTGAGGTTTTTTTTTTGGATTTTTTCTCGACTTTTGAACCAAGTCCAAAATTTTGAACTTTGACCACGAATAAGTTTTTTTAGCGCACATGGGATCGATGAGGACTTTTCAGGATTTCTATCTGAAGGTAAAACTAAGCTGTATGCAAAAATTTGGCTCTGTGGGAATTGTTTTTTTTTTTTTCAAATGTCCATATTGACCGGACTATATAAATACTCTTATGTACACATGTTCTGGGTATTTATGAAATTACTCACATCAATTAACAAGTGATTCTTACCTGTTGCTGCACGCCCTTCCTCCGCATGAGGTATCTCGTTACTCAACACATGTCCTGCTTCCCATACATCATCCATGTGATCCTTTGCGGCTGTTGCCTCTGTCGGCTCGTGTTGCATATCTCTATAGTCCACTTGATTGCGATAAAATTTCAGACGTTGTGTTACGTTTACATCGTTTACATCCAGCGCACCATTCAAATAAGTGAAAACATTTTTTTGAAAGCAACTAAAGGTTGGTCGCTGATAGCAATCACGTATAATATCATCCCACAATTCATTGCCAGTAGAGAAACGTTTTGCAAAATGCATAAAAATCGAATCGCCACCATAACTGCGTGCGCCTCGACTGCTATTGTTGTTGTTAGCGTAGCTGCTGTTATTCCAGTTAAGGCTGCTCGTATTCATCACATCGACTTCTGCTTGCCAATTCAAGTTTTTATCCATATCACTGTGGGCGCGCAATGTGAAATTGTTGTTGTGGCTATTAATACTTGGTTGCATTGGTGTTGTACTCGAGTACAAATCATCCATTTGAACAGGCAACGCACACTCAATTACCAACAACAGAGTAATCAACAGTGAAATTGTTTGCAGTCCAATAGACAAGTGACAGCCATTAAGCATCGTACGCATGCGCAGACGCCACTGTTTGCTTATTGTTGCTGCATATGCTGCTGGTCTATTGGCAGATGAGTTGGTTGGTGATGTTGCAGTTACCCTACTGTGCCGATTTCGTACGCAATGTTTGTGGTTGTATGCAGTTTGACTATTTCTCTTGAAATTGTTATCTTTGCTGTTGCTACGGACCATTTTGCTGGTGGTGTGGTATTCGCTATGTGGTTTTTCTTCTGCCCGATTTGGCAATATATTTGATCTATTGTATATGCTTTTCGTTTTTCTTGTTGTAGTATCCTCTTCGTACTCGCCACTTTTCATCATTGCTCTACCAAGAAAATCTGCACTGTTTTGTTCTTTTTGTTGTTGCTGTTGTTCTTGTTGTTGTTGTGGATGTTTCCACTTTTGGTGCTGTTTGCGGTTTAGTTGCATTTGTTCCTTTTTAGTAGTTGTTAAAGCTTGAAATATTTCGCGTTAAGTGAGGCGAAATTCTTTTATTCACTTTTTTAGAATATTAAAGCCTAGTTTAATTTGTAACATTTTTCAACTTTCTCCTTCTTCACAATATTTGTCACTTATTTTTAGTATCTGTCATTTAAATATGTCCGGTTGAGCTTGTTCTTTAAGGCTAGCTAGATACATTAATTGCATTAGTTTAATAATTATTTAAAGTGAGAATGCAATGAGTTCTTATTTAAATAGAACCTGTGAAAGTTGTTGAGGTTTTCTCTTATTGGTAATTTATTTTATTGCACTTCTGTATTTCAGGTACTGATAAATCTAAGAATCGGGTTTTAAGCATTTTTTGACATTGCAGTGGTCAAAATTGTTACATGGGAAAGTTTATAATTAGGCAATTCAAAAGATCTATTATTGGCGTATCTGCTATTATTTTAAAACTATCATAATTTATATGCTATAATGGGTCCCTATTTTGAAAGCTGTCCAACCAACATCCAGCAAAAGAAAGTTTTGTAAAAATCTCAAATTTTCTAAGCTTTGGTCGAACAGGATTTAGTAGAAATTTGCAGACAAAACAGCTGTTAGGTTTCTGATTGGCTAATAATTTGAATTTGAATTTTTTTGTTGTTGTTTTGCTATGTCACGATCAGCTGTTCATATTTGCTAGTTTCTGCTGGACGAAAAATCTCCAGCAATAACTTTTGTTCAAGAAACGCTTTTTCAGGAATAATTATTCATAATTAGCAGGAAAGAAACGAAGCTAGTATTATGGATTCTAATGCTATGGATACACACACGGAGATTATCTCCAATAAATCTTCTTTAATCAGATCCAAATTTTACCCTGATACACACAAAAAATGAAGATTAACAGCATTGAGAATTACTACTTTGGTTGTTATTGCACCATATTCGTACCTACCTCAGCGACATCTAGTTGTCGAAAATCGGATCTTGCAAACCAGCGCGACGCCTATCTGTCAGCTACCCTTAATTTCCAAGTGTTTCTTGGTGTTGTTGTCTATTTATGTACAGAGTGTTGCCAGTGCAAATTTTTTAAAACTGCTCAAATCTTCTTAATTTTTGGGAATTTATAATGAAGATTATGCTCAAGTTAACTCCCAAAAGCGCAGTTAATTCGGAATTTGCGCTAATGTATCAGCCGTATAAGACTTGGGGGTTACAGGGTTGCCTATCTAAATTTTTTTTAAATTATGGAGCAAGATATGCCAATATGGGTATCAAATGAAAGGAATTTTCGCCGACATACCGCCCAGGGTTACCATTTTACCGTATTGTATTTATATATTTTGGGGTCATTTTGGAATCATATTTGGATTAACTTAGTGTCATTTTGGGATGATTTAGGGGTCACTTTGGGATAATTTTGGCTCTATTTTGAGATCATTTTGTGGTCAGTTTGGAATCATTTTTTTTATATGGTCATTTTGAGAATATCTTGGGATATTTTTTGGGTCATTTTGGGTTCAATTATGGATTATTTTGGAATTATTTTGGGGCCATTTTGGGTTCATTTTGGGATCAATTTTTTTGTCGTTTTGGGTTCAGTTTCGGATCTTTTTAGAGTCGTTTTGGGATCATTTAAGGGTCTATTTGGGATCATTTTGGGTGAGTAAAGCTAACGCTTATTTGATAGCACCGAGTAAGCTCGGTCACCCAGGTACTACATATTTATGGGGATAAATGTATAAGAATAAGCTTGAAGTAATATTTATATACATACATATGTAAGCTGCATTTATGCACTTCGCTATTTGTTTGACGAATGCTCTAGCTTAATTTTTTTTTTTCAATAACGCCCTGGACGATTCAATACATTTTCAGCTTAGGAGAACCGTTTTTGTATAAAAAGATGAGATAGGGTTCATTCCATGTCAAATCATCAAATGGTTTGAATTAACCCCCTTTGATGTTAATAAATTTTGTTGGAAAGTTTAATTGTATCAGAAAGATCTGGTAAAGAAATTTTTGAAATTTTTTTGTTCAAGAGTAGTGAAAAATTTAAAATTTACTCTTCATTCTATAGTTTTTTTTAAAGAAAAAAATAGGAATTTCATAAAAATCGTGTTTGGATTTTAGGCAAAACATTTGTCTTGTTTTTGTCACAAATTAGAAATTTTTAAAACTTTTTTTTTAATTTCGCTTTTTTAACTTTAAATAGCCCATAGATAAATTTTAAAATGACATTTCGGTTATAGCTCCTGATTTTTTTTAGACCATTACTTAAAATATGAAATATAGGATGCATTTTCTTTTTTTTTTCTTGAAACATAATAAACAAACTTTTAATCGGTTTCCATCATGGGATAACGCACGTGAACTATGCTTAATATAAAAATTCTAAGAATAGGTAAAGATTCTATGGAGGATCCTCTAAAAACCCTCATACTCAGAAAATTGGTTTGGTTCACTCAACTTTTTTTTAAGAAGGGGGGGTTGGCTTCCCGATTTTTTTTTTTTCAAAAAGTCAGCAATTTTTCAAAACACTTTCGTTTGTTTAACTAAGATTTGAAGCTACCTTTCTGATTCTACCTGCTGCATCTGATGAGAAAATAAATACTTTCTTATTAGCTTTCATTAATGGAAAAAATATACTCCGAGGGTTTGGCGATCACTGAACAGCGCGGCGATCTTTCCCTCAAATCGAACCTACAGCCAACGGTGTGTAACGCAAGCACACTAGGCACTATAAAAATTAAAAAAAAAAAAAAAAATACAAATTGTTATTGCTTGCAATTGTTATCAAGTTCGTTTCTTAAGTCTTTTGATTTTTTTCAATTGCTTTACCCTTTGCACTTTTTAATTACTTTTTTAAGTTTTTTGAAATGAGAATATATAAAATATCTATTACTTTTTTATTTCCAACCATAACTATTGAACATCTTTATAGTGAAAATATACTTCCTACAATTTGTAGTTAATAAAGTAACATTTAACTTCGGTTGCTTAATAAAGCTGCTACCTAGTTTTTTAAACAATTACACAGTATTTGGCATTTAACTACTGACCGACTGTCTTTAAGTCAACAAACTAGCAATTACCATTTGAGTATATAGGAATTTTTTATTACTTTCTTTTGGCGGTTCAGAAATTGAATATTTTGAGCTTTGATGGTGAGAAAAAGTGGAAAGTATCAATAAAAGTTATTGAGTAAAAACTTTTATTGCTTTTTTCCATTACGAATTGGGAGTTTTATGATTTTTGTATTTGTTGTAACACACAAAATTTCTTTTGTAGCTGAGCCTAAAAGCAAAGCACACAAAAAAAAAATAAAAACATAAAAATTCCACAAAAATAAACACCAACACTGGCTATTCACTGCTGCTACGTGCTGTTAGTAAAGTGGGCGTCCGTTTTCTTTTTTGTTTTTATTATGTTTATATACTCTGATTATTCATTTTGTTTGTATTTTTTTTTTTGTTATTGCACTACACCTCACTGATTTTTGTCACCTTTTTCTGTGTTTTTTTTTGGTCTTTGACTTTCACAATTTAGCACTTTTCGTTTTGCATGCCTAGCGTTGGGTCATGCTTTTTTTGTTATTGTTCACGTCGAGTTTTAAAAATTTCGCATGAAGTAGCTGTTGTTACTGTCGAGAGAGGTTTCGTGTGCGTGCACATGCGTTGTCATCCGCCAACTGAATGTTCGGAGATCAAGGCGCGCATATTTTGGTTTAGCGGTTCTACGGTTAAGTGGCCTAAAAGCAAAGACAGTAAAAAAAACAACAACTAAAGCAGTTATGAGTTAATTTGTTGTAGACAGTGGCTGTGGCTTTATGAAACTGCTTATATATATAAATGTTGTTGTAAATGCTTTCAGCAGACGCATAAGTTGCATTGAGGCTGTGACAAGAAATTAGTGTTGCTGTTATTATTGTCGTCAACACTAAGCCGTCATTTAAGTTTTTGCTCATCAAATTCCTACAACACTCCCGTAGTCACACTTCTCTTCGTTCAATTTAAGTTTTCTCACAATTTTATCTTATTCTGCTCCAAGCGGGTTTGCTCACTTATTTCTTTGTCTCTTCAACTTCGTTGAGTTTATCTTTTATGTTGCACGTTGAACGAAAATGGTGTTGATTACTAAGCTCTTAGCTCTTTTTTTTAACTTAACTGCATCCAAGCTTGACTTTGACTTTGGCGCCGGCGTATTCACCTTGCGTTAACAGCTGTGTTTTTAAATTGTAGCCTATCGATCATAAGCATTTGTTTTGTTTGTAGTTGAAGCTTTAGTTTCTTGTTTACTATTTATCTGCTTTATCGATTGATAGTAATTCGTCTTCGTCGACATCGTTATCGTCGATGATAAACTCGCTTTTCTGGTTGATTTTAGTTTATTGGAGTTAAGTTTTTATCAAAGTAGCTATGGACATACGTTCATTGTATTTTGTTGTCTTTGTTTGCAGCACTTTTGAGCAACTTTTTGTTTGACTGTAACGGTAAGAAGAAGAAGAAGAAGAAGAAGAAGAAGAAGAAGAAGAAGAAGAAGAAAAATTAGAACACATTTTTTCTAAAGAGGAAAATTATGTAATGGGTCAGCTGCTTAGATATTGAAAACAATTATAACTTTATTCTTGTTATAATAATGCCATTTTTCATAATGGAAACACCAATATTTGAGTTTTAAAGAAATATTACTAAAATAAAATAAAACCAAACTAAATAAAGCAAAATGAAATAAAATAAATTATAATGCATAAAAAAAATAATAAAATAAGTTAAAAAAATAAAATATTATAAATTTTTATTGTCAATAATTTCCAAAATAAAATATAATAAAATAGCGTAGAACAAAAAAAAAAAGAAAAACAACTTAAAAATTGTTAATCAAGTTCGTTGCTTGAGTCTTTTGATTCAACAACTATTATAGATTTTTAATGCCAATATTCGATTTTTGGAAGAATAAAATAAATAAAATCAAGTTCAATTAAATCCCTCAAATAAAATAGAATAAAAAAAAATAAATATAAGAAAACAACTTTCACTTTTTTATCAAGTTCGTTGCTTAAGTCTTTTGATTTATAACGAACATTACTTCCCTCAGTAGTTTTTATTATCTTTTAGTTTTTTTTTATAAAATGAAGCAAATTATTTCATAAAAAAAACCCGAAAAAAGGAAAATAAAGTTAATGAAAAAATAAAATAAACTAAAATGAAATAAAATACACAGATGAATTTTTTCTAGAAAGTAAAACCACGCACAGAGTGTTTTGTTTTTTATTGTTAAACATTTTTTTATTTTACTTAATTACTTAAAATAGCCTTTAACCGCCTAGGCAATGTTGGCCGTCCAAATTTTTGATTTAGATCAAAGAAAAAAATTAACTTTAAAATACAACACTCTAATGCTTGTATTTTACAAATTTTGCTCAAATCTACTAAACTTGTTGCTGCACGTAACTTTATTTAGCTAGCAACTGGTTACTCCAGTTCATCAGTTAAAATTGTCCAGCATTTGACCTAATTTGCAGCTTGCAACTGCAAATTTCATCTTGCGATTTAGCTTTTCTGTTTTGTTGAAAAAATTCGCTATGGTAGCGAGCAGGTGAGCAAGATTTGTGCATGTAATATTGTCTTATATCAACGGGTATCTCATTAGGACAAGTTAGATACATACTTTACAATACGTAAAATATTTGAACTTTGTTGTCTGGAAAATTTGTGAGAAATCACTTTTATATACATACATAGAGTGAAAAATTAATATAATAAAAAAAAATAAGATAAGATAAAATAAAAAGAAAAAAAAAAAAAAATAAAGTAAAGTAAAAAATATCAAAAAATTTAGAAAAGATAAATGAAAAAAACCATTAGATAAATTAAACCAAAATAATATAAAAAAGAATATAAAACAAAACAAAATTAAATGGATAAAATAAAATAAAATAAAATAAAATAAAATAAAATAAAATAAAATAAAATAAAATAAAATAAAATAAAATAAAATAAAATAAAATAAAATAAAATAAAATAAAATAAAATAAAATAAAATAAAATAAAATAAAATAAAATAAAATAAAATAAAATAAAATAAAATAAAATAAAATAAAATAAAATAAAATAAAATAAAATAAAATAAAATAAAATAAAATAAAATAAAATAAAATAAAATAAAATAAAATAAAATAAAATAAAATAAAATAAAATAAAATAAAATAAAATAAAATAAAATAAAATAAAATAAAATAAAATAAAATAAAATAAAATAAAATAAAATAAAATAAAATAAAATAAAATAAAATAAAATAAAATAAAATAAAATAAAATAAAATAAAATAAAATAAAATAAAATAAAATAAAATAAAATAAAATAAAATAAAATAAAATAAAATAAAATAAAATAAAATAAAATAAAATAAAATAAAATAAAATAAAATAAAATAAAATAAAATAAAATAAAATAAAATAAAATAAAATAAAATAAAATAAAATAAAATAAAATAAAATAAAATAAAATAAAATAAAATAAAATAAAATAAAATAAAATAAAATAAAATAAAATAAAATAAAATAAAATAAAATAAAATAAAATAAAATAAAATAAAATAAAATAAAATAAAATAAAATAAAATAAAATAAAATAAAATAAAATAAAATAAAATAAAATAAAATAAAATAAAATAAAATAAAATAAAATAAAATAAAATAAAATAAAATAAAATAAAATAAAATAAAATAAAATAAAATAAAATAAAATAAAATAAAATAAAATAAAATAAAATAAAATAAAATAAAATAAAATAAAATAAAATAAAATAAAATAAAATAAAATAAAATAAAATAAAATAAAATAAAATAAAATAAAATAAAATAAAATAAAATAAAATAAAATAAAATAAAATAAAATAAAATAAAATAAAATAAAATAAAATAAAATAAAATAAAATAAAATAAAATAAAATAAAATAAAATAAAATAAAATAAAATAAAATAAAATAAAATAAAATAAAATAAAATAAAATAAAATAAAATAAAATAAAATAAAATAAAATAAAATAAAATAAAATAAAATAAAATAAAATAAAATAAAATAAAATAAAATAAAATAAAATAAAATAAAATAAAATAAAATAAAATAAAATAAAATAAAATAAAATAAAATAAAATAAAATAAAATAAAATAAAATAAAATAAAATAAAATAAAATAAAATAAAATAAAATAAAATAAAATAAAATAAAATAAAATAAAATAAAATAAAATAAAATAAAATAAAATAAAATAAAATAAAATAAAATAAAATAAAATAAAATAAAATAAAATAAAATAAAATAAAATAAAATAAAATAAAATAAAATAAAATAAAATAAAATAAAATAAAATAAAATAAAATAAAATAAAATAAAATAAAATAAAATAAAATAAAATAAAATAAAATAAAATAAAATAAAATAAAATAAAATAAAATAAAATAAAATAAAATAAAATAAAATAAAATAAAATAAAATAAAATAAAATAAAATAAAATAAAATAAAATAAAATAAAATAAAATAAAATAAAATAAAATAAAATAAAATAAAATAAAATAAAATAAAATAAAATAAAATAAAATAAAATAAAATAAAATAAAATAAAATAAAATAAAATAAAATAAAATAAAAGAAAAAAAAAAATAAAATAAAATAAAATAAAATAAAATAAAATAAAATAAAATAAAATAAAATAAAATAAAATAAAATAAAATAAAATAAAATAAAATAAAATAAAATAAAATAAAATAAAATAAAATAAAATAAAATAAAATAAAATAAAATAAAATAAAATAAAATAAAATAAAATAAAATAAAATAAAATAAAATAAAATAAAATAAAATAAAATAAAATAAAATAAAATAAAATAAAATAAAATAAAATAAAATAAAATAAAATAAAATAAAATAAAATAAAATAAAATAAAATAAAATAAAATAAAATAAAATAAAATAAAATAAAATAAAATAAAATAAAATAAAATAAAATAAAATAAAATAAAATAAAATAAAATAAAATAAAATAAAATAAAATAAAATAAAATAAAATAAAATAAAATAAAATAAAATAAAATAAAATAAAATAAAATAAAATAAAATAAAATAAAATAAAATAAAATAAAATAAAATAAAATAAAATAAAATAAAATAAAATAAAATAAAATAAAATAAAATAAAATAAAATAAAATAAAATAAAATAAAATAAAATAAAATAAAATAAAATAAAATAAAATAAAATAAAATAAAATAAAATAAAATAAAATAAAATAAAATAAAATAAAATAAAATAAAATAAAATAAAATAAAATAAAATAAAATAAAATAAAATAAAATAAAATAAAATAAAATAAAATAAAATAAAATAAAATAAAATAAAATAAAATAAAATAAAATAAAATAAAATAAAATAAAATAAAATAAATTAAAGAAACATAGTAAAACAAAATTAATAAAAATAAATTAAAATAAAAGAAGAGAAAAGAAATTCAACAAAATAAAGTAAATAAAAAATCAAACAAAAGAAAAAAGTAAAATAAAATAAAGTAAAAAAATAACATAAAAAACCAAAAAATAAAATAAAGTGAAAAAAAATAAAATAAAATGACAAAAAAAATATAAAAATAAAAAAAATTAAATAAAAAAAAAATATAAAAAAAATAAAAAAATGAAACAAAATAAATTAAAATAATGTAAAAAAAAAATTAAATTAAAACAAATAAAAAAATTAATAAAAAAATAAAATAAAATAAAGTGATACCGTATGCGTGCAGTACTAATAGCATTAAATATTGGTATGCTTGTGTCATAATTATTAACATCTTAACATAAACATACATAAATTAAAAAAGACATGTGCATGCATACAAATGTATGTATAAACGATTGCGCTTTTTACGAGTTTCAACAAATTTTGTAACGACATTTATTTAATTAGTTTAATTATGTAAATAAATTTCACTCGCAATACATAATAACATTTTTATATATCGCTTTTGTTGAAAATATATTTTATTAATATGTTTTTGGGACAAATAAAATACTTCAAGATAATTGACATAAAAATGTTATGGAAAAACAAACGAAAACAAGTACATTGTACAAACGTTGTTCATTAATTATTTCTGTGTTACATATTATAATTGTATTATTATGTTTACAAACCAGCTGACAGCTTGACTGATGTGAATGTGAATGCTCATTGAATTTGCATCAGCATGAGCCAATTATATTGGAATTGGAATACTTTTGTTAACATTTAATTAAGGCTTTACAAATTTAAATTAAATTTTAAAATATGCAGATTTGGGTCTAGAGGAAGAAGGGTAAGCAAGAGGGACTTATTATTATCACTTTTTGCATTAAGCTAACAATTCGTTTGAACATAACTCCAATATGTAGAAAGTGTTGTTGAAAGCTACAATTATTAAGCAATACTCACACAAAAGTTACATATTCTGATTA
This sequence comes from Campiglossa producta, assembly GCA_964058755.1. Taxonomy (NCBI): domain Eukaryota; kingdom Metazoa; phylum Arthropoda; class Insecta; order Diptera; family Tephritidae; genus Campiglossa; species Campiglossa producta. The sequence goes on along the minus strand of CAXKVI010000001.1, from coordinate 9,374,444 downwards.
TCACTTGCACGATTAACGTTAACATTCAACGCAATCAAAGAGGTAACTAAATATGCGTAAAAAGTGTTGCCAGGAAGTCAGTGGCGCATGGGACTATTACAACTGCTAAGCAATCCAATCACTTTTAATCCAAGAAGTGATGCTGTAATGACATACTTTTACATATTTACTTATACTGTAACTTGTGTTACATAAGCGAATGTAATCGAGGTTGTTGATGACAGAATGACAAGTGGCTAGGTAGGTAGGTAGGTAGGTAGAAGTGGCTGCCACAAAGGCACACCTAGGCCAGTAATAAAAGGCCCGTTGTGATACCACCAAACACTAGGAAAGTCAGTCCCGGGGCCCGGCCATATGGAAAATCCCAGTGCTGTTGGGACTCTCCATATAGCCGAAACCCGGGACTGACACTCCTACCCGACACCGCTACCCCTCCTCGAACCATTTTGATAACTTGATGAAGGCCATCAAGTCCTTTATGTCTAGCTCCGCGACCTGGCTTAAGCTAACCAGGAAGGGAACTCCCAGAGAGCGCCTTCTCGCTCCGCTTAAGGCCGGGCAGTTGCAGATGAGATGCTCCACCGTTTCCTCTTCCTCATCATCTTTGCAACTCCTGCAGCATCGTCGGTAGGGAACGCCTAGCCTTGCTGCGTGCCTACCAATAAGGCAGTGCCCGGTTAAAACACCTATTAATATGGAGATTTCCTTCCTTTTTAGGGCGTATATGTGTCTAGATCTTTTAAGATCGCATTTTGGCCAGGTTTGCTTGGATATCCGGCACCCTGGGGCTTGTAGCCATCTTTCGTTGGCTTCGCGGAGTGTATGCTCCTTCAGCATTAGCTTGCACGTGGCAAACGGCATACCTATGCGCTCTTTATCTTGAAGAATCTGCTTGGTCGTGCCCTGCCTGGCAAGTTCGTCTGCCCTACAGTTTCCCTCAATGTCCCTGTGTCCCGGGACCCATGTGAGGTTCACGCGGTTCTGTTGGGCCATCTCTTGAAGAGATCGACGACAGCTGAGCGTCAGTTCAGAGTTGAACGAGTAAGAGCCAAGGGATTTGATGGCCGCTTGGCTGTCGCTGAAAATACAGATATCCTGTCCGATGGTGCGTTTACCTATCCAAGTCACGGCGTCCATGATTGCAGAAACTTCAGCCTGGAAGACGCTGCAGTGATCAGGTAGTCTAAAGGAGAGTTCTAGGTCCAAATCCCTTGAGTAAACCCCTCCTCCGACTCTGCCGTCTAACTTCGAGCCGTCGGTGTATATAAAAGTGCCGCCATTAGTAGCGGGACACCGATCTATGTTCTCCCAGACAAGTGGCTAAGAGTCAATTAAAAAAGTTTCTACTAGAAGAGACCATGATATACTACACACAAGCTTGTGGTCTCATATAAAAAACACCTAACCGCATTTTTGTTGTTTTAATAATTCCTTATTTTAGTTCCACTAAATGTAGTATTTTCGAGAAATTCAAATGTTTTTATCTTATAACTTTAAACGAGCTAAACTCGTACATTTATATATCCGGACTATCTCGGGAACCGCTTGACCGATTTGGATAAAATTTTGAATATATATAGTATGATTGATTCCAAGTCTATCCATGTTGGGGTTGCCGCCTGGGGCGGTTTACAGCGTTGCCACCTATCTCATTTTTTTTTAAATTTTGTAGCAAGATATGCCAATACGGGTATGAAACGAGAGGTATTTTCGGTGAAATACAACTAAAATATTTTCAAGTAGGGTTGCCACCTTACCGAAGTATATTTGTATATTTGTATATCCGGTACTATCTCGGGAACTGATTTGGATGAAATTTGGCAAATAGATAGTATGATTGATTCTAAGACTATCCACTTGGGGGTTGCCACTTGGGGAGTGTACAGGGTTGCCACCTATCTCAAATTATGGAGCGAGATATGCCAATATGGGTATCAAATGAAAGATATTTTCGCCGACATACCAACTAAAATATTTTCAAGTATGTTTGCCGTCCAGGGTTACCATTTTACCGTATTGTATTTGTATTGTATATTTTTGTGATCATATTTTTTGATTATTTTAGCATCATTTTGGGGTCACTTTGGGATCATTTTTGTGTTGTTTTTAGATCATTTTGGGTTCAATTTGGGTTAATTTGGGAAAATTTTGGTGTAATTTTCGGATCTTTTTGGGATCATTTGAAGGTCTTTTTGGGGTCATTTGGGGATTATTTTAGGATTATTTTGAGATTATCTTAGGATCATTTTGGGATAATTTTTTTGAATAATTTTGGGATAATTTTCGGATCATTTTGGGTACATTTAAGTGTCTTTTTTAGGGTCATTTTGAAATAATTTTGGGGCCATTTTGGAATCATTTTTGGGTTGTTTTGAGTTGTTTTGGGTTTCATTTCGGATAATTTTTGGGAACATTTAAGGTTCTTTTTGTGGGCGTTTTGGGATCATTTTAGGATTATTCTGGGATTATTTTAGGCAATGTCTGACATTTCATCGCTCGCTTCCAGAAGCATGAATGTGCCAAAATTAAAATTTTAGGAAATCGTATTTGAAATTTAATTCCTCTAGCAAAATTTAAAATTTTTGTTTTTGACATAAATAAATATGTTTTTCAGGTTATATTCCACTGATATCGTTTTCACGTTAATATTTCTTCAATTTCTCGAGATTCAGCACATTCATCTTCCAAAAATTTCCAAAGAAAATTTTCGTTGTGCCACAAAAATGAATATGCAACAAAAATGTTTAAAAACTGAATTTTGAAATTTTAAAAAAATTTTGTTTTGCCAGAAATATGAATGTGTTGCATGAAAATTTTGGTACAAGTTAAAAATTCTATATATTTTATATTTTTCGTTGAGCCACAAATACGTAGGTGTAGCAACGTTGTTACGTATACGCCATGGTTTCTGTGTTTCAGTGCAATACATTCTTGTTCCTGGCTCAACGAAAATTTTTAAAAATTTAAAAATTCTATATTTTTTAAAATTTTCGTTGAGCCAGAAATACGAATGTGTAGCAAAATTGTTACGCATACGCCATGGCGTCTGTGGTTCAGTGCAATACATTCTTGTTTCTGGCTCAACGAAGGTTTTCAAAAATTTTAAAATTCATTTCAAATTTAAAAATTCACTCAGTTTTTCTGGCACAATTTTCAGAGATTGAACTACAGATTCATGAAAATGACTTTGCAAATTTCCGGGGGTTCCTTGTACTTTGGAAACCCAGGATTTTTGGGAATTGTAGAGAAAAGAGAGGTTAATCACGTGAGCCTATTAACTCAAATCTGGAAAATTGGCACATTCACGGCTTTGGCAAGCGAGCTACAATTTATAATACCCACAGCACATTTGTGAGTAGAAAAGCATGAATAAAAAAAAAATCTGCAAAAAGAAGCTTGTCTTTCAATGTTCTGCGAAGGGAGAAACCACCATGAAACGTTAAAGGGGCAATTAACAGGGTTTTGTTATCTAACAGCACGTGAAACGTTGTTTGGAATGATGAACTAATGAGGAAGAAAAACTGGTTTTAAATGTGAACAAAAATTTGCAAAAGCTTATTTTGTTTCTGCAGTTTGTGTGAGTGCTGTTAATGAAAATTTATGGGGAAATGTTATATGCTCCTACTTACATAAATATGTACTTATGCAGACCACAAAAACTGGAACAGTTATGCATAACAAGAACTTTGTTATATAATACCAACATTGCTCATTAAGAGTTTTGTAAGTCTCTTTCGAATTTGTTTTGCTAAATGAGCAAAAAAAAGACAAAAAACAACTGGTTTCAAAAAAGATGATAATAATAAAAAGAAATTGAATACATAAAATAATTATTCGAAATGACAGTAGGTACTAAAATTATCGTCGTCTTTTTGACATTTTTTGATGTTGATGTTGAGAACCCCAAATACTTGGTGTAATAAGCCGAGCATACTACCGCTACACCGCGGCAGCCGCCGGAGGGTTCCCATGACTTTTAACCGTGATCTGGATCAGTACGTTTGGAATTTTCTGGAAACTTAGTATAAGCTGCTAGCAATATAAGCTCATGTGACTAGTCTCTCATTTCTCTTCGATTCATGACAATCCTGGATTTCCAAAGTACAAGAAGCCCCCGGAAATTTGCAATGCCATTTTCTTGAATGTGTAGTGCATTATCTGAAAATTGTGTCAGAAAAACGCATGTGGCGGAACAAAAATGCCAGAAAAATGAATGTGTTACACTGAACCGCAGACACCATAGCGTATATATATATATATATATATAACAAAATTTTTTAAAAATTTAGAAATTAAATTTTAAGACATTTTTTGTTGCGCCAAAAACATGAACGTGCTACACATTCATGGTTATGACCAAGGCGAATTCATACAGGTGTGTTCGAGCGAATTCAGATCTACACACACGCACACACTCCTTGTAACTAAAAATGTCAGACAAAGCAACAACATAAGAAATTTGACAGCTACGATTCGATTTTCAAGGAAGAAGAAGAAACCATATGGTGGGAAGATGCCACCTGTAATGAATTCGCCTTGGTTAAGACAAAACGAAAATTTTAAAAAATTTACTTTGGAAATTTTCAAAAAGGCGAATGTGCCGAATCTCGAGGAAGTGGAGGTGCTATCAATTTAGCGCTAACTTTACTTACCCAAAATGATTCCAAAATGACCCTACCAGGGTGTTCCTAAATTTATCCAAAACTGATTCCCAAATGACCCCAAAAACACACTTAAATGTACCCAAAGTGATCCGCAAATGACCCCAAAATTATACAAAAATAATCCCAAAATAATCCTAAAATAATCCCAAAACGAACTTAAAAATACCCTTAAATGATCCCAAAATGACCCAAAAATTATCCCAAAGTGTTCACAAAATGCCGCCAAAAGGATCCGAAAATGACCCCAAAATTATCCCAAATTTTATCCCAAAGTGACTCCTAAATGATCCCAAAATAATCCAAATATGATACCAAAAATATGCAATACAAATACAATATGGTAAAATGGTAACCCTGGGCGGCAACCCTACTTGAAAATATTTTAATTGGTATGTCGGCGAAAATACCTTTCATTTGATACCCATATTGGCATATCCAGCTCCATAATTTAAAACAATTGAGATATGTGGCAACCCTGCACACCCCCCAAGTGGATAGTCTTAGAATCAATCTACTATCTATATGCCAAATTTCATTCAAATCGATCAAGCGGTTCCCGAGATAGTGCGGATATACAAATATACTGCTGTAGGGTGGCAATCATAGGTGGCAACCCTACTTGAAAATAGTTTTGATGGCATGTCGTTGAAAATACCTTTCATTTGGTACCTATATTGACATATTTTGCTACAAAATTAAAAAAGTTGAGATAAGTGGCAACCCTGTAAATCGCTCCAGGTGGCAACTACCTAGTGGATAGTTTTAGAATCAATCATACTATATATATTCAAAATTTCATACATCGGTCAAGCGGTTCCCGAGATAGTCCGGATATACAAATATACAAGTTAAGCTGGTTTAAAGTAATAAGATATACTCTATAAGCTATAGTATATAAATATACTCTTTTTCAGCAAATTTATTTTCATTCATCAGAAAAAGCGCACATTCCATCACTGATGCATGCTACATGCAAGCGTCGATGCACTTTTTCACAAATGCTATAATTTATTTTTCGCCTCCAAAGTGAGACGATTTTTAACCATTTTTTTTATTTATTTATTTAATTAACATTATCGAATGAATAAAAACGCTGAAAATATAAATGACCGTTTTAATGAAAGAGCGTGCAAAAGTTGGGTAGTAAAAAGTGAATTCGCTTCAGTGAACGCACAAATTATAGCGCAAAGTGTTTCTCTTTTTAGTAGCTAGAGAGGCGCGCGGAGGGCGTTGCTTGCCTAGTACCAACTGTGCCATTGACAGTTGTCCAAGTGAAGTTCATGTGCATTGCGAGCGCACAACTCGATTTAAGTTAGCTTAGCCATTTAACAACAAATTAAAATAATTTTAAATACTAACAAACAAAAAAAAAAAAAAAACTATAAAAAGCTCGCATCTAAGCGTTGCACGTTTACTCATTCACAAGTTTCACTTTCTACACAGTCATGCAATCAGTTCAATGGAACTGAAGTTATTTGTTTAGTTTTAGTTTTTTATTAAATGAGTATAACTGAAATAGATTTGTTGTTGTTTTGAATTTAAAAGCATTTGACATGAACATTTAAGTCCTACAAAATGTTTCGTTCAACGCACCCAGCAACATATTTGCGATGCTGAAAGTGCTGCATCATTGTTGAATATTTGTCGCATCAGGTGTGGCTAGGTGTGGAGTGCACAAGTTGTGCTTTTAGATGTACCTACCTACATTTTGTTGTTAGTTTATTTTTTTAGATCTTTATATTTAAAGAAACTCGCATATAGTTATTAAACTAATAGCATTCATCCGCTTTTGTTTGCGTGCTGGCTGAAGTTTGTGTTGATTCAATATGTTCAAAACTTCAAGACAACAATTTTGTGTGTCTCCAATTTGTTTATTTCGCTATTTTCTTTTTTCACATTTTTTACGATTTTTTCTTTTTTTTTACCGCTTTTTTGTTTATCGTACCGTAGCTGTTGATTTTTTTGTTTTCGGGTAAATTTTCTCTTTCACGACACATTTTTTTTTCGCGCTGGAGGAAAGCTTTTCTCGAAATCAAATATTTTGAGAAGGGTTGGTGCCGGAGCCGGTACTTGCAAAGTGTTCTGGACCTGGAAGATTTGCCAGTGTGAAAACCCAACTAACCTCAACTTGATCCATTAATTAATCAGAGAATAATCAGTATCGATTAATCAGCGAATAATCAATATTTGGAATAATTATAATTTATTTAGTTGGCGGCCGTCGTGGTGTAGCGGTTAAGTGTTCGGCCTTCTACACAAAGTCGTGGCGGTTCGACAAAAGTAACAAAAAAATCCTAAAATGATCCCAAAATGATACGAAATTGAACCCAAAGCGACCCAAAATGATCCCAAAATGATCCCAAAATGACCTCAAAACGACCCTAAAATGATCCAAAAATGATTCCCAAATGACCCCAAAATAGTTCCCAAAATAAGCCTAAAATAATCCCAAAACTACCCCAAAGAGACCGTCAAATGTTCCCAAAATGACCCATAAATTATCCCAAAATGCTCCAAAAATTATCCCAAAATGATAACAAAATGACTCCAAAATGATCCGAAAATTACCCCAAAATTCTCCCAAATTAATCCAAAATTGAACCCAAAATGATCTCAAAATAGCCCGAAAATTATTCCAATGTGAACCCTAAATGATCTCAAAATGATCCTAAAATAATCCAAATATGATCCCAAAAATATACAATACAAATACAATACGGTAAAATGGTAACCCTGATAACCCTACTTGAGAATGTTTTAGTTGGTATGTCGGCGAAAATACCTTTCATGTGATACCCATATTGGCATATCTAACTCCATAATTAAAAAAATTGAGATAGGTGGCAACCCTAAACACCCCCCAAGTGGATAGTCTTAGAATCAATTATCTATCTATATGGCAAATTACATCCAAATCGGTCAAGTCCGTATATACAAATATAAGGCGGTAACCCTAGGTAGCAAGTCTACTTGAAAAAATTTTACTTACCATGCCGCCGAAAATACATTTCATTGGCTTATATTACTTAATATTTAAAAAAAAAATATGAGATAGGTGGCAACCCTGTAATACCTCCCAAGTGGCAACGCCCAAGTAGATAGTCTTAGAATCAAACATATTATCTCCATGCCATGTTTCATCCAAATCGGTTAAGCGGATCTCGAGATAGTACCGGATATACAAATATACTGCGGTAAGGTGGCAACCCTACTTGAAAATATTTAAGTTTAATTTGATTTTATATTTTATATCATATATTGATTTTTATTTATATTGACATATCTTGCTCCATAATTTTAAAAAGTAGAGATAGGTGGCAACCCTGTACACCGCCCTAAGTGGCAACCCCCAAGTGGATAATCTTAGAATCAATCATACTATCTATAGTCAAAATTTCATCCAAATCGGTCAACCATTTTTGAGTTTAACAAACTTATCGTGATCAGAATTTTATCAGTTAAGATTACGGAGAACTTTACCGATCTATCTTTCATAAATGGGAAATAACTAGTAAAAGCTTGTCTACTATACATAACTACATATGTATTCACCTGCCTTTTGGAAATTATACACTTTTATTGAAAAAGCAAACAAATAGAAATAAATATTGAAATAGTTATACTTTAACTAAAGAACCCCATTGGCTAACTTAGCCGTAACCACCGCCGCGTTCGCAGCAACCCTACGGCCGTCCACCTCACCACATCTCACACGCACACTAACACAATTACACATACACCAAATGTCAACACCAAAAACGCCCACACATCATAAACAAATTACAATTGTCCAAACTATTGTACCCGCCACACGGTTTACCTTTGCGATCCCGCTAATTAAAACTTTATTTAAATTTAAACTTAAAGTAAATTGTATTTAATTATTTAACTGAGCTATCGAGTGAAAAGGTGAGTGCCAAGTGTAGTGAAGTGTACCCAATTATATACCCATTAAGTGTTTTTAACATTAACCCAAAAATACTGCAGAGTATTATTTTTCATTTGGTTAAACAGAACTTTGTGTATCAGAGCGCATTGCGATTAATATCGGTTACGAAAGCAGCAAAATGAACAATGAACCCCACACCATCATACAGCACGCTAGGAAATTTGTATCGGAGCGCTCTTGCTGTAGCTGTATTGACGCACAGTGGGAGGTTTAACAAGTATGGTATGGCTCGTGGTATTGTATTAACTTAATTAAAATTGAAGAAGATAAATGAGTTTCAAATTAGCTGTTGATACAATGTTTAAGTTGAATTTTCGTTATGTTTATCAACTTTTGAAACCACATAAAAATAAAATAATATAAAATAAATTAAAATAAAATAAAATAAAATAAAATAAAATAAAATAAAATAAAATAAAATAAAATAAAATAAAATAAAATAAAATAAACTAAAATAAAATAAAATAAAATAAACTAAAATAAAATAAAATAAAATAAAATAAAATAAAATAAAATAAAATAAAATAAAATAAAATAAAATAAAATAAAATAAAATAAAATAAAATAAAATAAAATAAAATAAAATAAAATAAAATAAAATAAAATAAAATAAAATAAAATAAAATAAAATAAAATAAAATAAAATAAAATAAAATAAACTAAAATAAAATAAAATAAAATAAAATAAAATAAAATAAAATAAAATAAAATAAAATAAAATAAAATTAAATTAAATAAAATAAAATAAAATAAAATAAAATAAAATAAAATAAAATAAAATAAAATAAAATAAAATAAAATAAAATAAAATAAAATAAAATAAAATAAAATAAAATAAAATAAAATAAAATAAAATAAAATAAAATAAAATAAAATAAAATAAAATAAAATAAAATAAAATAAAATAAAATAAAATAAAATAAAATAAAATAAAATAAAATAAAATAAAATAAAATAAAATAAAATAAAATAAAATAAAATAAAATAAAATAAAATAAAATAAAATAAAATAAAATAAAATAAAATAAAATAAAATAAAATAAAATAAAATAAAATAAAATAAAATAAAATAAAATAAAATAAAATAAAATAAAATAAAATAAAATAAAATAAAATAAAAAGGAGTAAAAAATAAAAATAAAAAAAAAATTAAATAAAGAAGAGTAGAAAATAAAAAAAAAATAAAATAAAATAAAAAAAAATAAAATAAAAAAGAGTAAAAAAAAAAATTAAAAAAAAAAAAAATTTAAATAAAAAAAAATAAAAAAAAAAATTACAAAAAAAAAAAAAAGTTAACGAAAAAATATAATAAAAAAAAAAATACAAAATAATTAACTAAAATAAAATAAAATAAAAAAGTAAAATAAATAGAAAAAATAATAAAGAAAACTGCATTAATTAAAAAACAAGTAAGGAAAGCTGAATAAGCGTCACGATTTTCACTGTTTGATCCCCAGTACAGCCTGTGTGAATTTAACTTTAGCTCATACCGAAATTATCGGAGCTATCGATTATATGGGGATGATGTGTTATATTGGTCCAATCTCATTGATTTTTAACATCGACATTCCACATTCTAAAATAGCAACATTTACGAAATTTCACGTTCCTACCGATATAATTACAGGAGTTATCTACCAAAATCCGTTTATCGGAACAATCGATTGTATGTGAAATATTTATCCCATTTCAATGATTTTCAACATCGATATTTTACATATAAAAATAGCGATGCTTCCAAAATTTCACGTTCCTATGTGTTTAATTACAGGACTTATAGCCCAAAATCCGCTTATCGGAGCTATGTGAAATATTTATGCCATCTCAATGATTTTCAACATCGATATTTCGCATATAAAAATAGCGATACTTCCAAAATTTCACGTTCCTACCGATATAATTACAGGAGTTATCTACCAAAATCCGTTTATCGGAACAATCGATTGTATGGGGGCTATGTGAAATATTTATCCCATCTCTATGAGTTTCAACATCGATATTTCACATATAAAAATAGAAATACTTACAAAATTTCACGTTCCTACGTGTTTAATTACAGGAGTTATAGCCCAAAATCCGTTTATCGGAATAATCGACTGTATGGGAGCTATGTGAAATATTTATGCCATCTCAATGACTTTCAACATCGATATTTCGCATATAAAAATAGCGATACTTCCAAAATTTCACGTTCCTACGTGTTTAATTACAGGAGTTATAGCCCAAAATCCGTTTATCGGAATAATCGATTGTATGGGAGCTATGTGAAATATTTATCCCATCTCTATGATTTTCAGCATCGATATTTCACATATAAAAATAGCAACACTTATAAAATTTCAAGTTCCTTCGTGTTTAATTACAGGAGTTATCTACCAAAATCCGTTTATCGGAACAATCGATTGTATGGGGGCTATGTGAAATATTTATCCAATCTCGATGATTTTCAACATCGATATTTCATATATAAAAATAGCAATACCTCCAAAATTTCACGTTCCTACGTGTTTAATTACAGGAGTTATAGCCCAAAATCCGTTTATCGGAATAATCGATTGTATGGGAGCTATGTGAAATATTTATCCCATCTCTATGATTTTCAGCATCGATATTTCACATATAAAAATAGCAACACTTATAAAATTTCAAGTTCCTTCGTGTTTAATTACAGGAGTTATCTACCAAAATCCGTTTATCGGAACAATCGATTGTATGGGGGCTATGTGAAATATTTATCCAATCTCGATGATTTTCAACATCGATATTTCATATATAAAAATAGCAATACCTCCAAAATTTCACGTTCCTACGTGTTTAATTACAGGAGTTATAGCCCAAAATCCGTTTATCGGAATAATCGATTGTATGGGAGTTATGTGAAATATTTATCCCATCTCTATGAGTTTCAACATCGATATTTCATATATAAAAATAGCAATACTTACAAAATTTCACGTTCCTACGTGTTTAATTACAGGAGTTTTAGCCCAAAATCCGTTTATCGGAATAATCGATTGTATGGGGGCTATGTGAAATATTTATCCCATCTCGATGATTTTCAACATCGATATTTCACATATAAAAATAGCAATACTTACAATCGATTGTATGGGAGCTATATGTAATATCGGTCCGATCTTGCTGGTTCCGACAAATGATTCCTATATTGGAAAATGGTGGCCGCATACCAAATTTCAGCGAAATATCTCAAAAACTGAGGGACTAGTTTGCGTTCAAACAGACAGACAGACAGACGGACAGACGGACATGGCTAAATCAACTCATCTCGTCATCCTGATCATTTCGGTATACTTATTGATGAGTCTATCTCTTCTTCTTCTCATATTTACAAACATCGGACCAAAGTTATAATACCATTTCATGTTCAGTTATAAAAACGATATAAAATAAAGTGAACTAAAATTATAAAAATTAAATGAAATAAAATATGAATTATGATAAAATGAATTAACAAAAAACAAAAAGAAAATAAAATAAAACAAAATAAAATAGAATAATATTAAGTAAACCATATTAAATAAAATGAATCAAAATAACTAAGATTAAAATAACATAAAATAAAATAATAAAAAATAACGCTTAATTTTTTTTTTTTTGTATCAAACAAACCACAGTACGGTCATAGTAAGAACTGCTCCACTTGTACTAACTATGCATTAAAAAAGAGTTTGATATGGATATAGGTAAACCTACTTAAAAACTAAAGTGAATATGAACTATAGAGAGTAAAGAATATCAGCATAAACAAAATCACTTTTTGCTAATTAAAAATCTGGTAAACTTCGTCTGGCTTTTGTTTTGACTCTTTGCTATTATGTTTGCTTATATAAAAATATTCCGCCTTTTCTGCCATTTGGCAAAGTACTGTTGCACATGCACAAAATGCAATAAGAAAAGCAAATAATTTGGCAAATTTCACTTTAGTCTGGGTTTTGCCTTAAAATAAGTGGCATACCGGTTTATTGTGGCATGCAACTCCGATTTACATAAAGATATTTCAAAAGTGACCTAACCACTGAAGATGGTTAAAGTAAGTATAACGAAAATTTGCGGTATTTTTTTATAAGATGTATATATGTATTTATGTATGTATGTATGTATATGAGAAAATGTATATATTGTAGTATTGGTTTTGGTAGGAAAGTGCAAATTTAACACAATTGTGAATGAAAATGATTAAATTTTATGAAAAAATTGGTTTCACTTCAGGCATTGTTGGTGTAGATTCAGTGCTTGCATGCTCTTATTATCAAGCACAGCAGCCAACGTTTTATTTAATCGGGTCATTGGTTTATATTACACAGTCACTTAATTTGCTCACTTTCGCTGATTTTGTGTATACATATTGATCTCTTTTAGTTAAAGCGCACTATGGGAATACTTTAAAATATTCGGTGAACTTACATAGAAATGTATGTATGTGAACAACAACAGTGGCGGGTGAAAAAATGGCAGTCAAATGAAAAAAAATGCGATTTTAAATTATTCTATAACTTTTAACGAGATATTCTTGTTTATAGATTACCATAACTATGGGCAATTGCTGAACCCGTTTGGATGTACGCGTATATGTAGATGTGTATTTTACTCCAAAATTTTTTACATAAGTGTTGCCACTGAGAATAGGTTGCCACCTAGTTGAAGTTTCAACAAAAATTTATAAGATATGACTATACCAAAAGCAGTTTTCGTCGTATTTCAGCAAAAGATATTTCCGGTATATATAATTTAAGGGTTGCCACTTGGGGTATTTTTCCAAGATTGCCATCTGTTTTAAATTTTTATGGGAAATGTAAATGAGAATAAAGAGGCCTTATATTAAACTAAAGGTATTTTATGTCCTATTTCAACAAAACATATTTCTAATTAGGGTTGCCACCTGACAGTTAAATATAATTTCTTTTGTATATCTGCGATTATTTAAAAAAAAAAAAATTTTTTTTCAGCACTCTCATAAAATTTCACTTAGGGTATTTTTCAGGTTTGCCACCAATTTGAATTGGTTTTAGAAATAT
>CAXKVI010000001.1:9353295-9355795 GCA_964058755.1 Campiglossa producta | reverse complement strand
AAAAATGTCCGAGCGAGATCTGACAATATCACCGACTAAATCTACGGCGACACTCTTTACGACATGGACAAACCAAGTGAAAAACGAATTAGACATTTACCTTGAATCCACTAAGCTACCAACTGTTAGCCACCCAAACTTATTGGGGTTGACATTGGATAATACTTTCTCATTTGCTGGTCATATGTCCTCAATGGTTTCAAAGGTACGTGGTCGCAACAAGATCCTCAAGTCACTTGCCGGCAGTACTTGGGGAAAAGATAAAGAAACGTTGCTGACTAGATATAAGGCCATTGGCCGACCAGTCTTTGACTATGCTGCACCCATATGGTCGCCAAACGTGCATAACACCAACTGGGCGAAGTTACAAGTCTGCCAAAATACTGCTATCAGAACTGCTACGGGATGTCACCTCATGTCTCCTGAGTCTCACCTCCATCAAGAGACAAAACTGCTCAACGTAAGAGAGCACGCGGAAATGCTTAGCAGAGAATTCCTTCTGAACTGCCACAAGCCAGGACATCCAAACCGTAATCTTTTGGATAAAGATCCGCCCCCAAGAAACATAAGGAAGCATCTCCGTAAGCATTATGACGAGATCCGGTATCATATTACGTTGTCGTTTGATCTGCGAAATCATAAGCGTACTCTAACCGACATCCACACTGAGTCGGTTGATAACTTTGTCGGATCGCGACCTGAAGAAGAACTCACCTTACCAATGGAGATAACAGTCACCATGGCACAGCTTCGGTCTGGATACAGTGTGATGTTAACCTCTTAATTATCCAGACTGAATGATGCCATTTCAAACACATGCCTTGTATATGGTAGGACCCTCCATGATACCCTACATCTCTTCAACTGTCAAATTTAACCTACTCTTCTAACACCTCTATCCCTCTGGTCCAACTCTGTTGAAACTGCACATTTCCTTGGACTCCCGTTAGAAGAGCTTAATGAAGACCTTCGGAATGATCATACACTCTAGGCAGGGCAATGCTTTATTAACAACAACACCAACAACAACAACAACAACAACAACAACAGCAACAACAACAACACCACCACCAACAACAACAACAACAACAACAACAACAACAACAGGCATCTAACATATCGTTCCAGAGACAGTAGGGCTTGTCCCGGATGAACCGGAATCATTTCCGTAATGGACTGACTATAACCGTAATGATACCCTTAACCTTCAGGAAGTTTTTTATAGGATACAAAATAAACAACACTAACATTTTGTTAACCAATATTATTTTGGTTCATTTTTTTATTATAAGCTTTACTTGCTACCGTTTCCTAATAGCATGATGGAAAACCTTATAAATTAAACTATGTTATTAAGCACTCAATAAATTACTACATACTATTTAGACTATCATACAAAAGAAATTCTTTTTCTTCCATTTCAGTTCCACGTCATTGTACATTAATTGGTTTGACTAAATCAATACTACGTCCATAACCGCCATATCCGCTGCCACCATGTCCACTCGACATGTGACCATGTCCACCGCCACCATGTTCATCATGTGTATGACTTGAGCTGTATACGGGTTTGGCCACAATTTCATATGTCGATTTGCCACCGCCTGATGCCATGCCCTTCAATCCCAAGGCACCTGAGAGTGTTAGCGCCATTAAAGCAGTCATGAGCGCTTTGCCAGCAAGCAGAGCGAGAGCACCCATACCAAGGGCCATGAGTGTGCCTGCGACAAGAAATATATATTAATGTAATATTAAAGCTAACTAGCTACGGTATAAATGTTACACACCTTTCATCACTAAGCCAGCGGCAATCAGCGCCTCCAGACCACCCTTTTTACCAAATTTTCCTTTTCGTCCTGTTTCTACAGCTGAGCGCGCCTCTGCTACTGTATCTTGATCTATCAATTTGAAGCGTAGAAAATGTGATTGTAGAAAAGTAGTCAGTTTATTTACAATGTATCCGTTGATTCTTGAGTTGGGATCATTTGGGTAGCTGCGTGCGACTTCTGTGAAAATAATATAAGAACGAAAATGTCAAGGTACAATGTACAAATATTACTGGTGGAAAATATCTACAAGACATATGTAGCTATAAATAATAAGTAAACATATTTGAAGAAATTTTTAGCATTTTCCAAAGGGGGAAAAAGTCGTTGCTACTAAAATTCTTTATACAAAAGCTGAATTTTACGAAATTTAGGGCAGGGACCATTATGCTAAAAATGTAATTGAAACTACTTTTCTAACTTTAATTCACAATTAATAGTATGATGGGCACCAAAAATTATAGCCTTACAGTGGGAGTGGGCTAAAAAAATTGTTTTTTTCTTTTTGTTTCGACTTTTTATAAAAAATACAATTTTTGCAAAAAAGAATATTTCTAAAAAAACTCACTCAACGTTCTGAGATGAGCTACTAGATTTGTAAATAAGTAATTGAATCCATAGAAATAGGAATTCTAGAATAGTCAACGGAAAGAAAGAAATTGAAATCAAATGTT
>CAXKVI010000001.1:9335795-9348295 GCA_964058755.1 Campiglossa producta | reverse complement strand
TTTATTTTATTTTATTTTATTTTATTTTATCTTATTTTATTTTATTTTATTTTATTTTATTTTATTTTATTTTATTTTATTTTATTTTATTTTATTTTATTTTATTTTATTTTATTTTATTTTATTTTATTTTATTTTATTTTATTTTATTTTATTTTATTTTATTTTATTTTATTTTATTTTATTTTATTTTATTTTATTTTATTTTATTTTATTTTATTTTATTTTATTTTATTTTAATTAATTTAATTTAATTTTATTTTATTTTAATTAATTTAATTTAATTTTATTTTATTTTTATATTTTTATATTTTTCTAATTTTTTTATTTTTAGTTTATTTCTTCCATTTTATTTTATTTCTCTATTCTGTGAACCGATAACATAATATAAAAAGTTTAATTTGGAAATCTACTCTACTCTACGAGTTTGTGTGAATTTAATTTCGTTGTACTTTATCTTTCCCCTTTTTTGTATAGGCAATAGGTTCGGAACTTCCTGAAAGGTTTTTGCATGGAGTGGAACCAAATATGAAATTTATGAACTGTCTTCCCCATACATTTTGGGACACCCTTTCTACAAAAACATTGAACGAGGTTCGAAACAGATGAAAACACTTTTGCTAATACCACCATAGTTACTGCATAAAGTAGTTTTTGATAGATTGACTGCTGTTGACGTCTAAGAATCGCTATTAGCTATAAAACGGCAGCAATAAACCGAATGGAAAACTCACAAAAACAATTAAAAATCATTAGCCAAAAGCAATACATGCTGTTATTACGCTTTTTCATACATTTACAAACACACTCGATTCCCAAAACTCAGTCAAGTGCAAAGCACTAGGTGGCTAGTCCAAACCACTAACGTCATTATCCAATAAGTGCGGCATGTGACTTAAAAGAAAAGTTATAGAAAATGAAAGTAAGCGTTGCTGCTGATCAGCGAGGCAAATATAACGAGCAGGAGATTGACTTGTAACGCCCTTCCGACACTTTCCCATCTACATCTACATATGCATAATATACTTACATTGTATATGAGAGAAGGTAAATATGTTGGGGAGAATTGCGATCCAATAACATAACCACAAATAATAAAAGCAAAAGTAATTAGCAACAAATACTATCGGAGCATTGCTACGAACATAAAATGGATAAAGAAAATATTAGCTTTACCGAACAACAAATTTGTTAAAAATTTAGACGCAATAAAGTTAAAACAATCAAGCTCGCAACTACGGCATTGACAATGAGAAACCACCGAAATTTGGAAACACATAAAATATGAACAATTTCAAAAGTATAAAAGATTACGTGGAAAGCAGTCAACGAAATAGGGAGAAATGTGAAGGCAAATAAATTAATGAATAAGTTACTAATTGCGAAAGTCAGAAAGTTAATAAAGTTTTCATTCAGCAATGAGATTCCCTGAGTACGAGTGTGCGGCATTGATTTTTTTACCGCTGGTTGGGCGTGTCAGAGTTACGCATTTTGTAGTTTTATTACCAAACAGAGGAAGCAATTGTTGCAAGTCGCAATTATACTACTCGACAGAAAAAATCTCCAAGAATGAAAGTACATTTTCTAAATGTAAAATGTTCTCCTGTTTCCGAATGTTACATCCATTTTTCTGTGGCAGATCTAGCCAAACTACTGAAGATACTTATAGAGATAAAGAAAAAAAATGTTTATGGAAACCAGTATAATGTGTAAATCAACAGTTTAAATCGGAAAAAATGAAAAATACGAATTTTTGACGTAGCTATCTCTTCTCTTCTCTACATATAATAAAATTGTAACAGGTCGATGTCTGTACATGACAGATATCAAGGCGAATTCACTACAGGTGGCATCCTTCCATCATATGGTTTCTTCTTCTTCCTTTAAAATCAAATTGTAGCTGTAAAATTGCTTATGTTGTTGCTTTGTCTGACATTTTCAGTTACACGGAGTGTGTGCGTGTGTGTAGATCTGAATTCGCTCGAACCCACCTGTATGAATTCGCCTTGACAGATATCAACAAAAAATTGATTGGGGGAAGCATTATTAAGCGAGTAGAACCCAAATAAACCGTTTTAAAAATTTGTGTGTGTCTGTCTGACCGTATGTTTGTGGCCGTATCACTCTGAAAGTAATGAATGGAATTGCTAGACGGTCAACTTAAATTTTAAGATATTTTTTTTTCGATATCTCAACGGGTTTTATGGTTATCGTCCAATATGTGGACCAGTGGTGACCAAAAATGTCTTAGTACAATATGGGTGTCAAACGAAAGGTGTCAATGAGTGCTAAAATATGCGATGTGATTTATCGAAATATCTGAAACGGTTTCGGAGATATCTTGAAATTTCGGTAGCTCGACCGGTTTCGGAGGTATCGACGAATATTTCCACAAAAATGTTTTAATACATTATGGGTATGCTGTCATAAACCATTTGACTAATTTCAATACCTAAGCTACCCCGGAGATATCTCATAAAATGTGAAATTATACGCATACGAATTCCCGGGCACCAGCTAGTATGAAATAAGGTCTAGCAAAAATGGGAATTTTCATATTTTCACCGATATCTCGGAAACTAGATATGCCACAGAGAGACTAAAGTTGAGTAAAATTTGTCGGGTAGTGTTATTAACGTACTTAAATAAAACGAAAAAGTTGAAAAAAATAATAAAATAAATTTCCAAAAAGTAAAAAAAAATTAAAAAAATATAAAATTTAAAAAAATTTAAATAAAAATAACTTGAAATAAAATAAAATTAAACTAAAAAATAAAAAATTAAAAAAAAAGTTATTAAATAAAACTAAGATAAAGTTAAGTATAATAAAATAAAAAAAATCAATAAACTACATATTTACAATTATCCACAAAGCTTTCATCGCTCAGAGTATGAATTCGGCAACACTGCTCTATGAAATTGAGAATATTGAATAGTGAGACTTTATTTAAATTGTTTCATTTGGTTCACAGGTCAATTAAATTTTCACTTTAGGCCTTTTACAATTTCTCAAAATTTATGAAAATTTAATAACCATTTAACAATTATTATGCTTTCTTTTGAATTTGTTAATGTGTATGTATATATGTACATAAGTGAATGAAATTTGTTAATAAATACACATACATATTTATTTATGACCGAATATTCGGCCAAGTTTCGCTATTCGGCCTATTCGGTTAGTATAGTTTAAGTTATTAGGAAAATTTATGAAAATTTTAATATGTCAATATTGTGTGTGAGGAAAACCGCCAATCATTTAAAAAAAAACGCTTGATTTTTCGCTAACCGCAATTTGCAATTTTCTCCCGTTAAATGGGTTTCAAAAATGCCAGATCTGGCCGTAAAACCGCAAAATTGCCGGCACTGAACGCATAGCAAAGGCTAACAACTTATCAAATTCTTAGTTTTTTTTGAGGAATTTTCAAATAACTCCTGCTAAGGCAATATTTTGACAGAATTATTAAATAATTGAATTTGGCCGAAAAAGGGCTTTTTAGGGATAAGGTGGTGGTGGGCTTGCACATGACAACATGTCTTTGGTTACGGTTCATATCTTTTTTTTATATATTTATACCCAGCGTACTAGTACTAGTACAAGGGCATTATAATTTTGTCCACATAACGGTACTACTTAACGGTACAAAATAATCGAGTTAGATATTAGAGTTTCATATATGAAAGTTCTTGGGTTGGAAAAAAAAGTTCAATAAGGCATGTCCGCCCGTCTGTCCGTCCGTCCGTGTACACGATAACTTGAGTAAAAATTGAGATATTTGCATGACATTTTGTATACAAGTTACTTTCTGGCCAAGTTAGGTTGCTATTGAAAATGGGAGAAATCGAATGATAATCACGCTCCCTTTTTCGATATCGAAAATTTCGAAATTCACATAAATTGACATAACTTGAGTGAAAATGTGTTTTTGAGAAAAATTTACCCAGCGCTGCAGGAAGCAGACAAGCCGACATATGTTTCGATGATACTGGAATTACATTTCTTCAAAGACTTTTCTTCCAGGCATTGTGAGAGTCGAACTCACAACAATGTAGTGACTTGTATGCTAGAAGGTCTAACACCTTTGGCCACTACCCAGCTTGAAGGAAACCTTTCTCAGTGTCCATTTATGCATATACATATTTATACTTCCATATAGAACATTTTCTTTAATTTCAACGCTAACTTATATGAATGATTTGCGAATTTTAGGACTTGGTGTGAAACCTATGAAAGAATTTTCTATGCTTAATGAAGTACGAATATTTTTGCATCTATAACATTTAAACTCTTTGTTGCTTTTGACTTGTAGTCTATTGCTGTAAATACCGACGGTATTGTGATGCAATTTTCGGGATTGTATGAAAATGTGTTTTTGTTAAAATTGAGATATTTGCAGAAATTTGGTTACTTCCTGGCTAAGGTAGGTTGCTATTGAAAATGGGCGAAATCGGATGATAACCCCGTCCCCTTTTTCTGGAGGTACTTTTGAAAATCCGACTGGTCGTAACTTTTAAACTCAATACGGTAAAACGATGAAATTTGGCAAGAAGCCAACTTTCGATATCGAAAATTTCGAAAATGACCTAATTCGGTATTTATCTAAGATAGTATAAACTTTTAGGTAAATCCTCCTAGGGCCTATATCATTGTTAGCCCCTTCAGTAAACTACCGTTGGATATATAATGTTTGGTTAGGCCGAACTTAGACTTCATTACTTGTTCAACTTATTTTCGCCAAAAACTCCAAAGTATAATTTGATAAAAATTATTCGACTAGTCAAAAGTCCACAAAATTTTCAAAGTTCGTAAATATAATGACCAATAATAACAATAACTTAATTATAATATTGAAAAAGTTTATCTTGATGCAATAATATCAAACGAATACGTTAAAGAAATCTCGAATAGCTGATACTCAAATAAAAAATCCCGAACAGCAGATACTCAACACCCATAGACTGAAAAAAATGTATCGAAGTTGCTGCAATTTTATATGGATTGAGTATAATTTTAAAATCCTGTGTAAATCTTGAGTAATTGGATTTTGATTCTCGTTTCAAATCAAATAAAAGTCATATTGTAAAGATAAAATATTTTTTTTTTTAAATCACACATTTGCATTGCTTGCACTCATCAGAAACATAAACCAAATTTTTTGCATATTTAATGAATTTTTATTATTCAATTGCAATTGTTTGCATTTCTATTTAACAAAAATACATTAACATTTTTAACATGTAAAGCGAATATATATCATAATCTAAGTTATTGTGAACAAATTGATGTTTTATTAAATTATTTCTTACATTGAAGAGCAATTAAAGCCAACATTCAACAAAATGAAAGTGGCAAAAATTGGCTCCTCGACCTGAGTTTAGTGAATTTAGTTGTTAAACAATTTATCAAAACATATTTGCTAGCAAGTAACTAAGTAATATAAATATTTGTTGCCACTTAAACTAATTAAAGAAAATATTTGATATTGACTATGACATTACTGACTGACTTACTGATGACCACTGCGAGCTAAGGCGTTGAAGATTTTGTTAAATAAATTAAAAGATGTATTTACATGTATTTTTATAAAATAATTTATATTCGTTTTGTTTATTGTTTTAATTTTTTTTTGAATTTTTTTTTTTATATTTTTGCATTTTTTGCACTTTTTGCATTTGCATTTTTTTTTTTTAAATTTTTTGGTATCGCATAGTTTTCACTAACTAAAAACTAAATACCTACAAGTCTACAAATAAATATTTATAATAAATATATAGTAATTTTATAAAATAAAAACTAAAATTTAGTCATTCTTATGTTGATCCATGAAAGAGAGAGAAGAGCAGTTGGGAAAAAAGTGATCAACTTTCATTGCATTATAGTAAGTAGGAAGTATAGAGGAAACCGCAAAGGACACGGAAAAGTGAAACAAATGGGCATAGAAAGGCTAGAAATATTCCAGGTGCGTGTGGGGCTATTATCGAGTTTTTTAGTAGGGTTGTGCCAAACCATATTGATTGTAGGCCAAATCAGAAGCAGCAGCTTGTCCATTGCGGTTCCAATCTGAGTGCACAATTTCGGCGTTCAATGGGCTGCCGGTGATATAGGCGGTAGTGATGTGTTCCTTCTTCTTACCCAACAAGTCCTTGAAGAAAGTGGCACCTAAAGCAAACGTAATTTGTAAGTCAAATTAAATAAATTTTAAATACAAAATTCATTCATTTCTAACTACGCACCAGCAAGTATCAAAGCCAGTATGGAAATGGCCAAACTTTTGAGTGAGATGAATTTAATAACGCTGAATGCCAGTTTGCAAAGCACAGCCTTCTTCAATTTCAAGATGAGAAGCAATGGCAAAAGCATTTTCTTCATTTTCTTGCTGCGTGACTCTGCAAGGAAAACAAAAGTTTTAAATTTAAATGTTTGTGTAAGGTGCTACCTAATGCTGTAACTATGTAAAAAGCAAGTTAAGAGTGACATTGTAAACTAAGTAAATGTAACAAAATATTTTAAAAACTATGACTGTGGTACTGCTGTTTTTTGAAGTGCCATTATTTGTGCGCGCGCGCCTGTAACTATGCTCAACTTTCTACTTGAGACTTAAATTTGACAAAGTTGTGAAGTAAGTTAAGATCTCAAACAGAGTTACCATAGAAAAGTTATCTACAAGGTGGGTTGAAATGGTAACATGTGTGGGGTGTAAATTGTAAGATGTAAGAGGTAAGAGGTATGGTGTGGATTGTTAGATGTAAGATGTAAGAGGTAGGCGGTAGGGAGTACGGTGTAAGATGTATTGTGTAGATGTAAGAGGTAGGGGTAGGGTGTAAGATGTAAGATGTAAAAGGTAGGGGGTATGGTGTAAGTTGTAAGAGGTAAGGGTGCGGTGTAATATGTAAGGGGATGGTGTAAGATGTAAGATTTAAGATATAAGAGGAATGGGGTAGGGTATAAGATGTAAGATGCAGTGGTAGGGTGTAAGATGTAAGGTGTAAGATGTAAGAGGTGGTTATGTGTGTGTGTGTACATCCAAGTACTTTGCTAGTGCCTTGTTCAACGTGTTTGAATAATAATACGCAAACAAAACGCGGAACAACACAAAGGCGAACACTTCCTGAGACATGATTTAAGGTAAGTGGGCTGTTTTCTTTTTATGCTAAAAACAAAATACCTACATATATTTTGTCTATGCATGAGACACAAAACTCGTGATTATGGATGTTAGTTTTGTTGGAAGTTGAGGAAATCAAATTAAAGAAAAGGGTTGGAGGGGAAAGGAAAGGAAAGGAAAGGAAAGGAAAGGAAAGGAAAGGAAAGGAAAGGAAAGGAAAGGAAAGGAAAGGAAAGGAAAGGAAAGGAAAGGAAAGGAAAGGAAAGGAAAGGAAAGGAAAGGAAAGGAAAGGAAAGGAAAGGAAAGGAAAGGAAAGGAAAGGAAAGGAAAGGAAAGGAAAGGAAAGGAAAGGAAAGGAAAGGAAAGGAAAGGAAAGGAAAGGAAAGGAAAGGAAAGGAAAGGAAAGGAAAAGAAATTAAAAGACGAAAGCAATGGAAATAAATTGAAAGGAATGTTAACGAAGCAAAAGCAAAACAAAGCAAAGAAAGAGAAGGGAAAGGAAAGGATTTGATTAATATATGACTCGTCTTAAGTCATATACCACTGTTCTATGAGGCCGTTTTGGCTTAAAGGAGCATTTTAGGTAAGAGATATCAAAAGAAATAAATAAAAAAGGATAGGGAAAAAAACACAAAAAAATATAATAAAATGAAGTTTTGTGGTTGAAGTTCAACAACTTTGCGAACACTAGTTTAATGAAATATAAAGGGTTGGCAGCTGTTTAAAAATAATTTATGTATAATACAATAAGTTAGTATGATTGTTTAAAATTGTGATGTCAAATGTTAGGGCTCCCTCTATAGATGTATAGAAAGGTTAATTTTTTATAAATGTGGTGCCAGATGTTTTGAAATAATTTTTTTATAGCCTCAAACTTTTATAAATAGCAACGGCATATTGACTGCTGAGTGGAAGATCACATTATATAACAAAAAAAATAAATTAAAAAACCCCACTATCTCAGAACTTTTTTTAGTAACACTATAAAAAACAAAACTGAAAATGTATTGAATTTATTGAGATAAGGCTTTTTTGAAATTCAGTCTGAGATATGGAGCTCTTCAGGCGTATTTTGAAATAGTGCGTTATTGAAAAAAATTTGAAACGGAGTGTTCTTTAAAAAATTTCAGAGAAAAGGCCTTTTTTAATATATAGTAAACCTTAGATTTATTCTCCTATCGTTGGCAGCCCTAAAAGCTCAACACATACCCATATATATGAATGTACGCTGGTGAAAGCACTTGGCATCAAACAACCTAAAAGTATGCAAAGGTAAGTACTCGTGTGCTAACAGTTCATTCCATCAGCTAGAGTGAGTAAAAAGTCATCCAACTTTAGCAATAAAATTAAAAAGTTGGTGCAAGCAAACATCACAGTGGTGGCTTTAAAACTTTTTCAACCACTTAAACAGCAGTCAAGAAACAAGAAGGCACAGTCAATCACAATCAACTTAATTAGTTTGAGGTTTTGTTGCGAAGAAAACAAAGTTAAATTATAAAATAAAGCTATTGTGATTCATTGCTGAAGCTTTAAAAAACAGTTAGGCTTTAAAAAAAAGCTTTAAAAAAAGTTAAGCTTAAAAACAAAATTGTGTTGGCAGTGTGGGACTTAACTTTAAAGACGCAAAGTCTCAAGTGTTAGCATATAGAATTAAAACTAAATTCCTTCAAGCCTTGATAAGAAAAACCGAGTAACATTTTTAGCCTAACTTAAAGTTTAGTAAGTACCTAATTTAAGTAATGTCTACAACTTGGCGCGCAATCTTACCTTTTCATACTAACCAACAGCCCTAAGGTTAGTTTGCTGTTACTTTATTGGAACAAATTGTTGAAAGTTACTACAACGTTAAGCATAAAGTTTGCGAGTTTATGAGCTTTTACCCTTCGCAATGCCAGTGTTTTATGCGTGTTTTCCCCCCATCATAGCCATCTTCATCAACTTCCACAACTTCTATTGGAGCATAGTGATGCTGTGCTATGTTCTAGTCGTTTTACAGAAGGTATATTGTTATTTAGTGCCTCTTATTTCTTTGACTTACGTAAAATATTTAGAAATACTGGCAATACAGTTTTTCGGATTTAATTCGACCAACTATGGACATTTAATCTTGCACATCATATTTAAATCCTTACGTAACTCGTAAGAGACTAGCTGGGGTCAAATATAGCCCAATGGCGAAAAAGGGGGTTAATTGTCAATTACATCTTCCGAGATTAGTCAAAGGACTTTTTGTAGAGTAAAAATAGTGTGCTAAAGCGCTTAAAACCGCACTAGAATATTTGTAGATAGTAAAAAGAAAATGTTTGAAACTGAAGGATGAAATAAAAAAAGTTACATATGAATTGCCGGAAATTGACATTGGATCTGAAAAATTGTTAAATTTTTTACTACTGTCATAATTACACGGTTAAAAAAATGAATCTAAATTTTAAACCCGTCTAAAGTTAAAGAGATTTTTAAACTTTTTTTTGGTATATTTTAAACCTTCCAAATACCTAAAAAGATTTTCAATCTCTTTTGTTTCGATTTAAGATCTAAATGAAAAAGCAGTATTAAATACTTTTTTTTGGTTTGTTTTTGAAAGTCATTGTTTTTTGGCCACAAAAACTTTTCCGTTCAAAATTGAAACTTTTTGATATGAAAATTAAAACTTTTCAGTTTAAAATTAAAACCTTTTCGGTCTACAATTTTTGTTTTGTTTTCATTTATTTTTGAAAGCTTATTCAAGATTGAATTATGTCCACAATAGTGGTAGAAATTTGAAAAAAAAAATTTGGATTTGTCAGAAGCATGAATGTGCCAAAATTAAAATTTTGGGTAACCGTATTTGAAAGTCTATTGCTCTCGCAAAAGTTGAAATTTTAGTTTTTGGTTATATTCTCATTATACTCTTTCCACTGATATAGGTTAGAGGCTTATTATCCTTCAATTCCTCTTTTAAAATTTCCAAAGTAAATTTTCATGTTTTTGCCGCAACAAAAATGTTTAAAAATTGAATTCCTATATTTTTTTTAAATTTTCGTTGAACTAGAAAAACGTATGTATGTGTAGCAAAATTGTTACGTATACGTCATGGTATCTGTGGTTGAGTGCAATATATTCTTGTTTCTGGCTCAACGAAAATTTTAAAAAATTTAGAAATTCAATTTTTAAACATTTTCGTTCCGCCAGAAACACAATTTCATGAAAATGGCATTGCAAATTTCCGTAGTATTGAATCGTAGAGAACTGATAGATTAGTCACATGAGCCTATTAACTCAAATCTGAAAAATGTTCACATTCATGCTTCTTCTTGGTCCAATCTCATTGATTTTTAACATCGACCTTTCACATTCTAAAAGAGTAATAGTTACGAAATTTCACGTTCTTACCTATCTAATTACAGGAGTTATCCAAAAACTAAGGGACTACTTTGCGTTCAAACAGACAGACGGACAGACGGAAATGGTTAAATCAACTCATCTCGTCATCCTGATCATTTCGATATACTTATTGATGAGTCCACCTCTTCTTCTTTTCATACTTACAAACATCGGACCAAAGTTATAATACCATTTCATCTTCATGAGAGGTATAATAAGTTCAATGTATGAGCAAGACAGAAATTAAAGCGATATATGTAAAACGTAAGCATTTAAACGGGAAAACGGTATTTCAACTGCATATTCTTTATTCAGCTACATTTCTGATGTCTTCGTGCCCATTTGTATGGATAACTAAAAAACAGTTACATGTAGCCCATGTGCAGTTTAATGCGATTTGTACGGAAAAAAAGTTATCATATATTATATTTCTTACGCATGTATGCACCCAGCAGGTGAAGCTTTATACTGAGACTAAACTAAATCGAAAAGGTGCACTCTGAGCAGGTTACAAATTCATAGCTCTGCAAGAGTTTTGAGTATCACTAACTGCTACCACTTTTAGCTTATAATAAATCCTCAAGACAAGACCCATATCAAGAACAATGGAA
Source organism: Campiglossa producta (assembly GCA_964058755.1). Classification (NCBI taxonomy): domain Eukaryota; kingdom Metazoa; phylum Arthropoda; class Insecta; order Diptera; family Tephritidae; genus Campiglossa; species Campiglossa producta. Next base: position 9,337,215 of record CAXKVI010000001.1, on the reverse strand, counting down.
TTTATAATTGTTTGAAAAACACTTGGATAAGGACACAGGTTCCAGCTTTACTCTGAGTGAATCACCTATAGGAATCCTTCATTTCTTTATAGAAATGATCAGTCTCAAGCTGACTGAAGATATCATCAACGCAATAGTCCTTTAGCTAGTTTTGCTACTATTTTCAGGAAGTTCTTTAAATTTTTTGGGACTACGAGATATCTACTTTTGAAAATCTATTTCACTTCGGGTTGTTTTCGATTTTTTTCTTCGGTAAATACCCAGAACCTGGCACTACTTCCATATAAACCGAGCACAATCTGCCGTCGGGCACAGTAAGATGAATATTCTACTCAAGAGAAAAAAAATATCTAGAAAACTCGGATTTTAGTAAATTGTTACATTTCAATATACTAGTTAACTCTAAATTATTACTCGAACAAGTTTAGTACTATATGAACTGGTTCAAAAATAGTCACAATATTATAGTTGAATACTGATATGTTTCCTGACTAGTTGGGAGTTTGACTGTAGCGAAGTTACTTTACAACTACATAGTTGGTTTTACCACAGGGTATGCACTCAAAGTTCTAGATACAAATTTTTACAATTACGAACGAACAAGAATATCGAAGAGAGGGAGAACAAAGCAAGCACATATTTCAATACATGATACGCAATGCGTATGTTCTATTTTATAGCTCTAGCTAACGTCTGTTCGTATTAACATAATTGGTATTCGGTATTGTAGTAACGTCAAGCAATGCAAAGCCAATGCACAATGCACATAAGACCGTAATTACAGTTACATTTATTACTCAATTAAGGTGATGCTAAAGTTCGCGCGAAAGAAGAACAAGAACAACAAAGAAAAAATAGAATAGAATAGTTTCGTATTGAAAATGATGCCATATTGATGCAGTATTATGCAGTATACTGGCTTGGGGGGACATTTCTAACGGAGTTTTAATTGGTTTTTTGCTATCAAACGATTTATGTCACAATGAGAATGACGTGTGACCGAGTTTTTTTTTTTGTTACAGTGGCGCTTGGACGACGTTTTTGTGGTCTTTCTGAGATGTGCAAAAGAAACGTAACAAAGGCTGATCACATAATTATCATATAAGATTTAGGTCGTAAGCTTAATTTGTTTATGTTTCTGAACTATATAAACTTTTATGAGGCTAATTTAATTTCGCGTCTTTTTAAATTTTTTTTCTGCATTGATTTTTTTTTTTTTTTTTGTTACTCTTTTTTTAATAGCTACTATACCGGCCTGTTAAATTTTTTAGTTTTGAAAAACATATTTTTTTATCCAAATCCTTTTATAGTTCTTATATGTAACTTTTTCTCTTCTCAGTTCCAAATTGTCACTATTACACCTTTGTATCACTTTTTCTTATCTCATAACTTCATCTTGCTTACCCTCCATAGCACGACC
>CAXKVI010000001.1:9325795-9330795 GCA_964058755.1 Campiglossa producta | reverse complement strand
TATTATTACAAAGTTCAAATTCATCTTAACATACCCTCAAAATTTCATTTCTTTTGCCCCATAAGTTTTTGAGATATTCATTTAGAAAGAAAAACTTAGGGTTTTTTAAATCTCTACATATATTAAAATTGTAACAGGTAGATGTCTGTACATGGTAGATATCAACAAAATATTGATTGGGGGAAGCATTATTAACCGAGTAGAATCCAAATCAACCATTTTAAAAATTTTTGTGTGTCTGTCTATCTGTCTGTCCGTATGTTTGTGGCAGCATCACTCTGAAAGTAATGAATGCAATTGAATGGAACTTTTTTCGTTGGATTGCTCGACGCTCAACTTAAAATTTAAGATATTACTTTTTTCGATATCTCAACCGGTTTTGGAGTTATCGCCCAACATGTGGACCATGTCTGTCTACAGACATGTTTGAGGTCGTAACACTCTAAAAGTACTGAATGGAATTGAATCGTTAGATTGCTAGACGTTCAACTTAAAGTTTAAGGTATTATTTTTTGCGATATCTTAACGGGTTTTGGGGTTATCGCCGAATATGTGGACCAGGGGTGACCAAAAACGTCTTAGTACAATATGGATGTCAAACGAAAGGTTTCAATGAGTGCTATAATATGCGATGTGATTCATTCACATATCTGAAATGGTTTGGGAGATATCTTGACATTTCGATAGCTCGACCGGTTTCGGAGGTATCGACGAATATTTCCACAAAAATGTGTTACATTATGGGTATCAAACAAAAGGTGTTTATGAATGCTGTCATACACCATTTAATTAATTTCAATACCTAAGCTACCCCGGAGATATCTCATAAAATGTGAACCTTCTTAATAACAAAACGTTAATATGGAAATGTACTATTTTCTTACCTTATAAGAAACAAAAAGTTTGAGATACTATTTTTTGGCGATATTTCAACCGGGTTTAGAGTTATCGTCCAAAATTTCGCGACAACAGCGCCACCTAGCGGGCTTTTTTAGATACAATTTATGGGGAGTATATATTCATACTTTATTTGGAGATTTCGACTTTATGCCAAAAAAAAAAAACTCAATTCAGCCCATTGTGCATTGCTAACAAATAAATAACGCAATTTAATAATCGAGGAGTTTATTTATATTTAATTTTTTTTCTCAATAAATTATTACAAACTATAAAATAAGCATTATAATTAAGTGAAGGCACATTTTTGGCATTTCTCATGCAATACTGAACACATAAGCCCTATTTAGAATCTAGTGCTGTTTCTGTTCAAGTTCTTTTTCCTCAGCCTGCGCTTGTCCGCCATAAGCTAATTGTTGAGCTTCTAAGCTACGCGCATATGGATAAGATGAAGCAGCGCCCGATGACCAACCACCAGTGCTAGGCGCTGACCAACCCGAGTTGTAGCCACCACCAAGAGCGCCACTGAACTTGCTACCCAAACCGCCAAAGAGACGTGAACCACTAACAATCAAAGCTAAGATCAATGCAATCTTGGCCACAACGACAGCCTTGAAGGTGAGTAAAGCCAAACCACCAAGCACAATGGGTAATACAGCGAAGAGTTTAGCGCCGATGGCAAGAGCTAAAGGACCCATCATTTTCTTCAATTTGCCGCGACCTATGAACGAAAGAACAATTTTATTATCAGAAAAGTCGAAAAGTCGAGGTATTTTGTTTGAGAACTTTTATCTTTACCTTCATCTAGCGCGCGTGCTACCTCTTGCGTGGCTTCAGTGGGTATTTTAACTTCCAGACTGTGTGAACCAAAGAAGTCAGCAGCATTTTCCATAGCAATGTCCATCAAACGTCCACTTCGCTCTTCTACATTTTCTGGTAATTGTGCGTATATTTCGTTTTCACTTAAGGCGTTTAAGCTGCGCGATACTGGCAAAGCGGAATCTCTGAAAGAAAACAAGAAATAGTAGACAATATAGTAAAGGCGATTTGGCATTTCAACATTTTAGAAAGTTAAGGATTTACTTAAACAAATTTTGATGTAATTTTTTTTTTCATATTGAACGTATAAGGCGTCAACTATTTGGCTTTTCCATGGCTATTTTGCAATTTGAGAAAGTGTTTCTTCCAAAGTTTTCTTTCAACGATCAATTTTTTCAGATGTCGGGCACTCTAAAAGACTTGCACTGAACAGCTCAGTGAACCCTGAGATTTCATATGCCTAGTGCTATGAATTATCTCCAATAAATTTTCTTTAATCAGATCCAAATTTTACCCTGACACACACAAAATTGAAGACTAACAAGCCACCATTTCGGCGCCATCTAGTGTTTTAGTTGTATTTCTTGCGGTTTAATGGTAGATGTCGCTGAGGATTGTTTATTTTTTAGTATTTAGTATTTAATATTTAGTATTTATTTGGTGACATCTAGTGTATTTCTAGCGAATTTCTGGTGGTTTAAGGTTAGATGTCGCTGAAAACTGTTTATTTTTTGGCTACATCTAGTGTCCGGTAGCGATAAATTCGTATTTTTGGTAGTATTTCTTGCTATTTTTTGTTTATTTTTCGGTGACAGTAGCGGTCGAATTGTAATTCCGGTTTCTCAAAACTTCTTTATTTTTGAGAGTTTATAATGAAGATTATGCTCAAGTTAACTGCCAAAAAGGGAGCTAATTCGGAATTTGCGCTAATGTATCCTAACCCTATAAGATTGTTATGTGAATTAAAAAATTAAAAAAAAGGGTTAAATAAAAGTTTAGAAGCTCGGATCTTGTTAGTAGAAAAGCATATATTGACGATGTAGGGGGTTGTTGTGTACCGAAGTGGAGCCAGAACTATGTACTAATATTTGTTAAATGTTAACTTTGGATAAGTTGTCTTGACATAAGCTACATTTCCCCCCCGGCTAGATGTCGCCGGGTTCTCAACCTGGTAAAAGCAGCATCAAAATTTATTTAGAAGAAAAAAAGTTTTCTAACGGGATCGACAGTGGTTTGGCAACCCTGCAGTGAAACGTCAAACTAGTGAGAGAAATACCAGTATACAACTATATTTTTCTGGTTGAAATTATAACAGTTACAAAAATTTAAGTTCCTTCGTTTCGTTTGCTTTTTTTTCTCTTATAATTCACAGATGCTTTGTCTTGTTTAGGTAAATACAAATAGTAGCTGTTTTCTTAAGAATAAACATGAAAATGAAGGAAAATGATAAAAAAAAGTGTAACTCATGATAATAATGCGACTATTAATTTCTCGTTGAAATCATACTACTCCAGGTTCAATGATTCTTGGACTAGTATGAGGACTAGTATTTTTCATACTACTTCTTTTTGGACTAGTACCTACATTTTATAGAAATCATACTAGTCCAGTTTGAAATAGTATGGAACTGGTATTTTACAACTACCTAGAATAGTTATAGTGACTAGTATATGACTGGTATGCTCTGTTCGAAATCTGACAATCGACATTTCGTAGGACATCAATACGTAAAAAATACCAGTTGCTTATATGAAAAAAAAAAAAACAAAAGCCAGCTAATAAAAGGTTCTGAAGATATAGACCCGTAGTCATAGTAAAATTGGAGTAGAGTTTTATCTACTTAAACATGATTCAACATAAACATAATTTTATGTGTGTCATAGTCAACATCTCAACAAACATAGTCTCTAACGTTGAACAAATATTCGTTTTTACGTTAGATGACTACGCTCAGAAAAAGCATTTCCTTGAATTAACGAACCATTTTCCTTACTTCGATTTACTTAATATAAGAAAAAAATATCCTTAATTTGAAGACTATTTTCCTCAATTTAAGTTAACGTTGCGTTTAATTTAATGAACCCAATTTCCTCAATCCTCAATACAAGTAAAAATTTCCTCAATACACTAATAATTTCCTCAATACAAGCAATATTTTCCCTAAAACGTATTTCGACGCCACCAATACTTGAATGAAATGTTTCGCAATCCATTGTATGGGGAGGTAGTAGTTTTTGGGCACAACTTATTGCTGTGGCAAAAGGAACGGGTGAGTATGCAAAAAGTAGTGCCGCTGTTTGTTTCCATTAGGTATTAGGAGAGCTGTCAAAATTTTTTTAAAAAGCGCTTTCGGATTATTAATACTGAGGTCAAAACGCGTCTCTCGATACGTCTCCCGACATTTTATGACGAATTTTAGCAGTTGACCTCTACAGGAAACAAGTACCCAATGATCTGTATACATAAAAATGTACAAGTGTTGTGTCTGAATGGTTTTGTTTTATGTGTCTCGTCAGGGTGTCTTTCTGGATAGATCATTGGCATCATCAAACGCATCTGCGTTTGCCGCTACATCAAGTTTTCAAATAAGATAGTGACGTTAGATTTCGACTAGAGAACTATGGTTTTCTCGATTTGATAAATATGTCCCAATTTGTTGGAGAACACCATGTTTCGCCAGTGTTTCTCGTCTAACGTTAGAGATTAGAAAATATGGCTAGTTTTCTATTGTACCTAAAATCAAAATCTAAGTTCATAGTTTGTTGGGTAGTTACCTTTCGTAATTCTCAACTCGAGAAAGATATTAAAGAACAACGTCAGAAAGCGACTCGAGAAAGATAAGAGAAACAATTTCTCGATTTGAGAATTCTGTTCCGTTTTGTTGGAGACCACTTTGTTTCTCCAGTGTTTCTCTAGTCAGCCTCTAACGTTGGAGATTCGAGAATGAGGCTAGTTATGTAATCTACCTCTAATCGATATCTAGGTTCACGAATATGCTTGGATTGTGACACAGATGTGCTATCTCTGTGCCACCTTGAAACATATAAAAAAATTCTTCATATCATCAACCAACTTGATTACGTTCCATAGTTTTTGTTCCCAATCCCAAATAGGGGCATTCACAGCAAAATGTGGTGGCTTCAAGTAAGTGAATACCTTAAAGCCACCATGGTCGCCTTCGAACAATAGATACAGAGAAGGTAAAAATAATTAAGCCCGTTCTTAAATACATAGGTATAGAGAAATATTGAAACAAAATTAATATGAAAATAGTCCCCGTTAAA
>CAXKVI010000001.1:9303295-9315795 GCA_964058755.1 Campiglossa producta | reverse complement strand
AAAATAAAATAAAATAAAATAAAATAAAATAAAATAAAATAAAATAAAATAAAATAAAATAAAATAAGATAAAATAAAATAAGACAAAATAAAAAAAATAAAAACAAAAAAAAATATTATAAAATAAAAGAAAAAAAAAAAAACATAACATAAAATAAAGTAGAAATTAAAATAAAACAATAAAAGATATAAAATAACATACATAGCAAAATTAGAAGAACAAATTAATTAAAAATAATAATAAAGTAAAATAGAATAAAATAGAATAATAAAAAAACTAAAAAAAAATTCAAAAATAAAAAAATTTTAACACACTAAAATATAATCTCAGCAAACGCCAAAAAACTTTCATTTTCTGTGTGTCAATTGGAAAACCCATGTAATTTGTCACATAACCAGCATTGTTAGCATAACTATAACGGCTCATTTATTTTTAGGCGGGAAGTAAGTTCGTAAAGACGCTGCCAAATGTAGGCATTTTAAATTCACAAGGTGTTCAAATTGTCAACATTGCTTAATGCTATGTAAATGTAAGCGGCCAAGCCATTGACCATTTCACACTTTAATGCCACCATGTTTTCCATTTCAAAATCGTAACGTAAATGCGACAAAGCATAACTTAGGCACTAAGAGACTAGCTTTGTTTGCCACCAAATACTAGTACAATATATGTATATATAAATCTTAATGCGTTACATGGAGCATGTTTTATTTATTTTTAGTTTTTATGTTTTAGGTACTTGCTTCAAAATATTTAGGTTTTGCTGTGTCGTCCGCGCAACAAGAAATTCACAAAATATTAAAGCTCTTTGGACTTGAGGTAGATTCAAAGGCAAAGACAATGACTTTCGCTGTAACATGTAAGAATGTAACTGGAAATGTTGAAACTGAATAGTTAATGCTGGTCAATTCAGCGATGCGTGTTGCTATGTATGGCATGACTCTGATACAGGTAAATACACAAAAAAATTGAAACATCATAGGTTCTCAAATCTAGCCAGAAACATTCGAAAGTTTACTTCAAATACATTACCTACAACTACTCAAAGCAAAAACATCACCCACGTATGGCTATTAGCAATAATTGCAAATACCCTTAAAAAATTGCGACAAATTAAAAAATATTTTTTGCCCATAAAATTACCCTTTAACGTTTTAACTACTTTCTCACGTGCTTCGCTATAATGGATTCTTCAAAATGCTATTGCTGGCTTATTAAATTATGTCGCTTTACCACATTCTTGTGTCTACAGTCTTTTGTTTATATGTGCGATGTTTGCATATAAGTCATCGATAAATAATTTCTCTTTCATATTTTGTTGGATTTTGACACAATTAATGAAGGTTGGTATTTATAACTTTTAAAATTGAGGTCTTTGAAATTCTTTATATCATATCTATATAAGTTCTGTTTTCAAATTTTTGAGTTACACCCACCTTCTTATGGCATAGCAAGGACTTTGATAAAAACATGGTTAAGCTAAAAAATATGCGCATACTTTTTTGATAATTTTCTTCAGCAACTTCCGTAATATTATAATATTCGAAATATTCAATTCATTGATGGGAAGTTCATAATTTGTGGTCAAAACTAATAACTACGCCAAAATTATTTACCCACGTTTATATAAGTGCTTACATACTACGTTTACCTACTTCAATGGTTACTTTTTACATAATGGGTTTACATAAAATAAAAGATTATACAAATTTTGTGTAAGACTACCTTTATATAAAATTAAGGGTGATTTTGAATTTAATTGAGCACAAGTTTTTTTTCACTCTGCTTATTTGCTTTCTTAACAATTACGTAAAACAGTTATTTTACATACATACATATACATATGTGTTATTAAATTTAAATTGTATTTAATTTAATTTAATTCAATTTAATTTAATTAAATTTAATTTATTTTAATTTAATTTAATTTAATTTAATTTAATTTAATTTAATTTAATTTAATCTAATTTAATTTAACTTAATTTAATTTAATTTAACTTAATTCAATTTAATTATTCAATTTAATTTATTTTAATTTAATTTAATTTGATTTAATTTAGTTTAATTTAATTCAATTTAATTTAATTTAATTTAATTTAATTTAATTTGGTTTACCCTAATTTAATTTAATTTATTTCAATTTTATTCAATTTAATTTATTTTAATTTAATTTAATTTAATTTGCTGCAACGCAGGCGCGAGGTGAATCGATCCGGCGGTGGCAACTACAATGGAGCAGCAGTACTGCTGGAAGGTGGACCAGGGTTTTAATCCCCGAAGTGGAACCATGGCTGAATCGGCCGCATGGAGACGTCGACTTTTACCTGACCCAATTCTTAAGCGGGCACGGTTATTTCCGTGAGTACCTGCACAGAATGGGCAAGGTTCAAACCCCGAACTGCACCTACTGTGGAGCCATAGACGATGTACGCCACACCTTTTTCGAATGCGAGCAATTCACTGAAGAAAGAAGGCGGGTGGAAGAGACAATTGGCGAGCTTTCCCCAGGCAGTGTCATTCGAAAGATGACCTCTGAAAATGCAAGATGGGATATAGTGAGGCGATACGCGAGGAACGTCCTCCTTGCGAAACAGGAAGACGGTTGTCTAGCCAGTTAGCGTGAAGTAGCCACAGGGCTCACGTAACGCGCTTCCTTACCTGAATTAATGCTAAGCGCGGTCTCAGGTAAGGAAGAATGCGCGGGCCGTGGGAGGTTAGGTTTTAGTGCGGTATACCTTAACATAGGAAGGGAGTCCCACACCCGATGCTAGAGCATCTAGTAACGAGGGCTCAACCCCGGTTAGTGCATAAAGCATTTCCTCCTCCCGCGAATACAAAAAAAAAAAAAAAAAAAAATTTAATTTAATTTAATTTAATTTAATTTAATTTAATTTAATTTAATTTAATTTAATTTAATTTAATTTAATTTAATTTAATTTAATTTAATTTAATTTAATTTAATTTAATTTAATTTAATTTAATTTAGTTTAATTTAATTTAATTTAATTTATTTTAATTTATTTTTATTTAATTTATTTTAATTTTATTCAATTTAATTTAATTAAATTTAATTTAATTTAATTTAATTTAATTTAATTTAAATTAATTTAATTTAATTTAATTTTTTTTTATTTAATTTGATTTAATTTAATTTAATTTTCTTTTATTTTATTTGATTGAATTTAAATTAGTTTTATTTTATTTTTTATGTTATTTTATTTCATTTTGCTTTGATTTATTTTATAATTTTTTTTTTTAATATTATTTCATTTCGATTTATATTATTTTATTTTACTTCATTTTATTTTTTTTAAATTTATTTTATTTTCTTTTGATTTTTTTACGACCTAATATAATGGAAGTAAAATAATATAAGCTAAGCTATTTCGCCCCACCCTTAGTATTTGCTTTGTCATCATCATAGCGCATATTTTCAAACCACATATTGATGAACTGTCGCATTGTCGAATTGTCTATAAAACTTTGCGACTACAACTACGCCATATTGTGTTACCCCACAGCTATTCGCTTTTACATCTTGCGTACACACCCAGTCGCGCTGTCATTTCCTCATATTTTGGCACTTTCTCAGTGCGTCAATATTGACATTTCATATTTGAGCAAATGAAAAGGAAATCAATTTCACTTCACCTGTCGGAATTTTTGCATTCAACCTAAATATGAGTACCTACGCAACAATTTTTTCATAGCTTTTTTTTTTCTTTTTTTCTTTTCATTTTTCGCTGGTAGTCACTGCTGCCGTTGTTGTTGTTATTTTTATACCTTTCATGAACATGAAATGGTATTATAACTTTGGTCCGATGTTTGTAAGTATGAGAAGAAGAAGAGATAGACCCATCAATAAGTATACCGAAATGATCAGGATGGCGAGATGAGTTGATTTAGCCATGTCCGTCTGTCTGTCTGTCTGTCTGTCTGTCTGTCTGTTTGAACGCAAACTAGTCCCTCAGTTTTTGAGATATTTGGCTGAAATTTTGTATGCGGCCACCATTTTCCAATATAGGAATCATTTGTCGGAACCAGCAAGATCGGACCGATATTACATATAGCTCCCATACAATCGATTGTTCCGATAAACGGATTTTGGGCTATAACTCCTGTAATTAAACACGTTGGAACGTGAAATTTTGGACGTATCGCTATTTTTATATGTGAAGTATCGATGTTGAAAATCATCGAGATGGGATAAATATTTCCCATAGCTCCCATACAATCGATTGTTCCAATAAACGGATTTTGGTAGATAACTCCTGTAGTTATATAGGTAGAAACGTGAAATTTCGTAACTATTGCTATTTTAGAATGTGGAATGTCGGTGATAAAAATCAATGAGATTGGACCAACATAACACATCGCCCCCATATAATCGATAGTTCCGATAATTTCGGTATGAGCTTAAGGTAAATTCACACAGGCTGTACTGGGATCAAACAGTGAAAACCGTGACGCTTATTCATGAAAGGTATTTAGCCTTCGGCACAGCCGAAGACAGCTTTCCTTACTTGTTGAATATTTATTTTGAAGCTACACACGCATTTCAACGGTTTACCATTACTCAGTTGTGTTGAGGCGCTTACTAACGTAAATGGACGCACTGCAAAATAAAATAAAATGAAATAAAATAAAATAAAATAAAATAAAATAAAATAAAATAAAATAAAATAAAATAAAATAAAATAAAATAAAATAAAATAAAATAAAATAAAATAAAATAAAATAAAATAAAATAAAATAAAATAAAATAAAATAAAATAAAATAAAATAAAATAAAATAAAATAAATTAAAAAAAATAAAATAAAATAAAATAAAATAAAATAAAATAAAATAAAATAAAATAAAATAAAATAAAATAAAATAAAATAAAATAAAATAAAATAAAATAAAATAAAATAAAATAAAATAAAATAAAATAAAATAAAATAAAATAAAATAAAATAAAATAAAATAAAATAAAATAAAATAAAATAAAATAAAAAATAAATTAAAATAAAATAAAATAAAATAAAATAAAATAAAATAAAATAAAATAAAATAAAATAAAATAAAATAAAATAAAATAAAATAAAATAAAATAAAATAAAATAAAATAAAATAAAATAAAATAAAATAAAATAAAATAAAATAAAATAAAATAAAATAAAATAAGATAAAATGAAATAAAATAAAATAAAATAAAATAAAATAAAATAAAATAAAATAAAATAAAATAAAATAAAATAAAATAAAATAAAATAAAATAAAATAAAATAAAATAAAATAAAATAAAATAAAATAAAATAAAATAAAATAAAATAAAATAAAATAAAATAAAATAAAATAAAATAAAATAAAATAAAATAAAATAAAATAAAATAAAATAAAATAAAATAAAATAAAATAAAATAAAATAAAATAAAATAAAATAAAATAAAATAAAATAAAATAAAATAAAATAAAATAAAATAAAATAAAATAAAATAAAATAAAATAAAATAAAATAAAATAAAATAAAATAAAATAAAATAAAATAAAATAAAATAAAATAAAATAAAATAAAATAAAATAAAATAAAATAAAATAAAATAAAATAAAATAAAATAAAATAAAATAAAATAAAATAAAATAAAATAAAATAAAATGAAATAAAATGAAATAAAATAAAATAAAATAAAATAAAATAAAATAAAATAAAATAAAATAAAATAAAATAAAATAAAATAAAATAAAATAAAATAAAATAAAATAAAATAAAATAAAATAAAATAAAATAAAATAAAATAAAATAAAATAAAATAAAATAAAATAAAATAAAATAAAATAAAATAAAATAAAATAAAATAAAAATAAAACAAAATAAAATAAAATTAAATTAAATTAAACACTAATAAAACAATAATAAAAAATAAAATAAGATCAAAATAAATTCTGTTCATCCATATCCATAAGTAGACGTGCCGATTACACAACAATAACAGGCAAACAGATCCACTACTTGCCATTTACGTTTAGAAGTATTCATCGAATCATTTTGCATTTGTAAGTCTATTAAACGCTTTGGAATTTCAGAGTCAATAACATATTTAACAACGACCTAAATCGAAAAATCACTTTCCCTAGCATTTACTGAGTCTTGAAATGTTGAACAATCTCATGGTACCAGTATGAAGGCAAGGGTTAAGTAACTACAACAAAAATACCTATACCTGCATACCTACATATACGAAAAACCAAAACTTATGCGAGTAAAGGCTGAAAAACAATACAAAAATCGGCAACATATTTGTAGAGTTCTTCAACACTAAAGAGAATCGAAAAAATGTCAGCTTGTCAACGATTTCTTTTTTTCGTTGCTTGACAAGCATCTTTTTTTTTGTACGAAGCAATTAGTTGGGCTACTTCAACCAGAGCGCCACGCCTGCGCGTCGGTACAGTTTTAACCCATCTCATCACATATGTATATGTGTGGTTGAAAGTACATTTATGTATTTAAAAAGAAGTCATGTGTGCGAAGATTTTTTCAGATGAAAGTGAAATTGATGACACAAAAAGTTGTTAAGTAAAAGTCAACAAAGGAGGAAGAAAGATGATGCAAAAATGTATGTCAGTGAGGTAATATGAAACGTAAATTCACACAGTCATGCGATGAAACGACAAAGGAGTGAAGATATTCTGCTGTAGCAGACGTTGTCGGCACATCGAGCAGTAAAAAGCAAGACGCATTGACCAACAAAAATGTCAGTAATCGTGTTTGCACAAAGTTAGGTAATACCCAGGCCCATGACTTCCACACAGGTAGGTTTATTATGCTATGAAATGCAAGGTAACGGAAGTTGGAAAATATTTTAGTGTGTTTAGTTAATTCGAAACTTTTTGTTGGTGATTATAAAATTTTCGCATTTTAAGAGTGGCTGTGATTGTTGTGACCGCTCTTGGTTAATACTTACGCACTGCATGTTAATTGTAAATGCAGGTCCATTTCCATTTTGTTAGCAACAAGAAAAGCTAAACAAAAATAAACAAACAGTTGAAATAAATAAAATATATTACTTACGCATTTCAAAGTCAACAAATCAGGTGGTGGCGGACAAAGTTAAAATTTTTTTTTGGTTTACCAGTCGATGCATCAGGTTTGTGGGTACGTGGTTAAATATCAAGCAATGGAGTATTTCGTCATATACATATTTCATATACATACATGTACATATTTTTTTAATTACTTATTTTGTTTTGATTTATTTTATTTTACTTTATTTTATTTTATTTTATTTTATTTTATTTTATTTTATTTTATTTTATTTTATTTTATTTTATTTTATTTTATTTTATTTTATTTTATTTTATTTTATTTTATTTTATTTTATTTTATTTTATTTTATTTTATTTTATTTTATTTTATTTTATTTTATTTTATTTTATTTTATTTTATTTTATTTTATTTTATTTTATTTTATTTTATTTTATTTTATTTTATTTTATTTTATTTTATTTTATTTTATTTTAATTTATTTTATTTTATTTTATTTTATTTTATTTTATTTTATTTTATTTTATTTTATTTTATTTTATTTTATTTTATTTTATTTTATTTTATTTTATTTTATTTTATTTTATTTTATTTTATTTTATTTTATTTTATTTCATTTGATTTAATTTTATATTATTTTATTTTGTTTTATATTTTTGACTTTATTTGTTTTAATTTTAAATTACTATTTTCAATTTAATTAAATTTAATTAATATTTTAATTTATTTTTATTTCGTTTTATTTTACTATGTTTATTCTTTCTTTTTTTAGTAGTCAAGTTTAATTTAGTTCAATTAAACGGTTCGAGCAGTGATATTTCTTTTCTCATATACAGAAAAGCTCCCCTTTTCCTCTGAGACCCCTTTGCTCATTAAAGGTTAATCCCACTGAGTATCACGGTGCGCTGCGCCGTACGAATTTGTACTTACATCCGTGAAGTGATCGCAAAGTGTTTACGCACCAAAGGCGGTGATATATATTTTTTGTATGTACTCGCACGTTTACAGTCTTTGGCAACTGCTGTTGTCTCAAAACTTTCACTGGCAATGAAAACCTATAAAGTTCGGAAAACGTTTTGCTACAGCGGCATTGTGTTAATCGCCAACATACGCGCACATAGGGCAATTCATTGTTGCTTAAATTGCTGTTTCTCCCTTTTTTAAATTTTGGAACATTATTTTTATCTTGATCTGGGACAGCGAAGCATAGTTGTTTCTGCTGCCGTCTAGCAAAATCGTGTTCATTCATCAGTAGCCTGTTTTATCATCTTAATTTTGTTTTGTATTTTTTTGAAACACTTTTGCATAACAACTTGCAACTTCTTCGTAATTTTTTTTTTATCTTTTATGCTTTCTGGGTTTTTCTGCTTTACTTTACCTCTTTCATTTAATTGCCAATAAATTTTGATGGTGTAATGAATTTGTTAATGTATGATGTTAATCTGAGTTGTTACCAGCACAGGTAGTTGGAAGAATTTTTTAAAATATAAAAAATAAAATTACAACAAACACTTAAGTTAAAAGTAAAAGTAGGTCGCCTCCCCGTTGGTGCACCCTGGGTAACGCTAAATGACCTACATGGCCTACACGGCTAGTTTCTTGTATTGCCGGTTCTACGAGAACGGTACCAGTACTTGTACTGTACTCATCGTGCCGAAACGACCCGGGTCGTTTTCTTATATCGACCCGGCCAAGAGCAATACACTGACCCTGTCTGACATTTTGGTAGGGCTACACCTCGCTACAATAACAACAACATACCGATAGGTCTCATTCTCCAAGCATTAGCTTAAGGGATGACTCGAGACAAGCTGGCGGAACATTCATAGTGTTCTTGAAAACAAAAAAAAAAAATACAACAAATTCATTTTCGGCAAAGAGTTCCTACATATCGTTGACTATTTCATTGAAATATGCCAAAAAGGATTGGATACCTCAAATATTGTTTCAAAATTCACTTTCACTAATCCCCTTACGTATGCCCGTAATGCACCTGAATACGTTTGAATGTTAGATCCATTATCACGAATTGCCATATTGAGTACTCGTCATATTTTTTGGTTCTGCTGTAGGTACATATTAAAAAAACCGTCCATCTGTAATAAGTCCAATTACATAACTTATGTAATGCTATGGATACACACACGGAGATTATCTCCAATAAATCTTCTTTAATCAGATCCAAATTTTACCCTGCACCATATTCTTACCTACCTCAGCGACATCTAGTTGTCGAAAGTCGGATCTTACAAACCAGCGCGACGCCTATCTGTCAGCTACCCTTAATTTCCTAGTGTTTCTTGGTGTTGTTGTCTATTTATGTACAGAGTGTTGCCAGTGAAAATTTTTTAAAACTGCTCAAATCTTCTTAATTTTTGGGAGTATAATGAAGATTATGCTCAAGTTAACTCCCAAAAGCGCAGTTAATTCGGAATTTGCGCTAATGTATCAGCCGTATTATATAGCACTAACAGCAATGGATTTTATGGCAGCAAAATAACCTCACCAAAGAGTAAACAAACAAGCTATTTTTAGCCGCTCAAACGCACGAGTGCCCACAAGGATTTTTCGTTTGGAAAACTTTTTTTAAATCTAAATTCTCGGAAACTAATTTTGTTTAGCTTATCGGTAAAATTCTAACTAAAACTGGAAAAGCATTGGGATCGCCGTAGGTGTTGGGAGTATAATATTTTCGACATTTTGCTGTTGCCAAATAATTTCAGATGGTTATTTAAAAAAATATAAATAGAGCGGAGTACTCATTTTGTTTCTAGTTTTGTCTTTTTTCCATATAAGCAACTGGTATTTTTTACGTGTTGATGTCCTACGAAATGTCAATTGTCAGATTTCGACCAGAACATACCAGTCATCCACTAGTCATGACATACTAGAATTATACTAGTTGTAAAATACCAGTCCCATACTAGTCCAAAAAGGACTAGTATGAAATATACTAGTCCCATACTAGGCCAAAACGAGCAAACGAAACGAATGAATTTTGTATTTTTGAACTGGTATGATTTCATTCAGAAAAATTTAGTTGTATACTAGTATGGAATGGATATTTCCTGACTAGTATGGGTTCACCCAGAAAATTATAGTTGTCTACTAGTATTTTTCTGACTAGTTTGAGGTTTCGCTGCAGTGGAGGGGCTTATAGTACGATTAGCTAGGTGTCATTTAATAAACACCTTAGTCGGTGTAACAGAATTTAGAGTTTTGATTATATTTAGAAATTTTGATCTATTGCTTTCAAACTAAATTTAATAAAATTTAATTTAATTTGGTATTTAATTATTTGTCAGTTATTTTTATTTTACATATTTCATTAAATTTTTTATTATTTTTTGTTTTATTTTAACTCATTTTATTTTATTTTATTTCTTTTTATTTTATTTTATTTTATTTTATTTTATTTTATTTTATTTTATTTTATTTTATTTTATTTTATTTTATTTTATTTTATTTTATTTTATTTTATTTTATTTTATTTTATTTTATTTTATTTTATTTTATTTTATTTTATTTTATTTTATTTTATTTTATTTTATTTTATTTTATTTTATTTTATTTTATTTTATTTTATTTTATTTTATTTTATTTTATTTTATTTTATTTTATTTTATTTTATTTTATTTTATTTTATTTTATTTTATTTTATTTTATTTTATTTTATTTTATTTTATTTCATTTTATTTTATTTTATTTTATTTTGTTTTATTTTATTTTATTTTATTTTATTTTATTTTATTTTATTTTATTTTATTTTATTTTATTTTATTTTATTTTATTTTATTTTATTTTATTTTATTTTGTTTTATTTTATTCTATTCTATTTCTATTCATTTTATTTTATTTTATTTTTTTTTATTTTACTCTATTTTATTTTATTTTATGTTATTTTTTTATTATTTTTTATTTTATTTTAATTTAATTTTTGTTATTTTATTTATTTTATTTTATTTTTTATTGAATTTAATTTTTTTGTAATTTATTTTATTCTATTTTATTTGATTTCGTTTCATTTCATTTTATTTCATTTTTAAAAGTCCCCATTTACGTTTAATAAATATTAACTGATTGTTCGCATTATGCATGCAATTACTTTTTAATATTGCTATAAAAATATCGATGCCATCGAATGTTAATACACACATATTAATACTATGTCAATACAGTCGTTGGGAATTAAATTCAGCTTAAAATTAAATCTTTCACAAAAATGGTTTTCCATCGATACCACTATTGTAGTTGTATGATTGAGGACGCGTACTGTGATAACCACCTCCACCATCATTTTCGGTTGCTGCTATTGCTAACATATGTGCCACATCCTTCACACTACCACTACCACCACCCACTGGTATATATTTGTGTCGTTTATATGTTGGACTTATTTCGAATATATTGTTGCTGCCACTCAAAGATAAATCCTCCCATCCACCATTGTTGCCTCTGTGATATGGCTTCATTAATGGTAATGGTAAATGCACAATTTCTATGCGTTCCTTCGCTCCGCCATCATAGCCGCCGCCATCACCAGAATTCGTCAGTAGCCATTTAAGTACGAATATGCCCGCTGTGGCCAATGCAATTTTACTCATAACAAATGAGGATGTTGAGAGTGCGGTGAGAGCTTTCAATGTCAGTGGTACGAGTATGAATTTTATAACTAATATACTAACTAGTATCGGTTGTAGATATTTCATCATTTTTCGGCGTTTATATCTGCCTCGTCCTGTGAAGAGAGAAAGGGCCAATAAGTGGCTTGTTATATACATACTTCTGTTGTATTTCTATATAATTCTGAATAGAAGTCATTGAACTGTTTACGCTCCAATTAAGTGGGAGTTTATTTGATAAATTATGTTAAGGAAGGAATGTTAAGGAAGCCATGTCTTTGGAGCCAATTAAGGGAAATTTTCCTTGTAATAGGGAAACTCTTTTTTCAGTGTATATTATTTTGTATGAGAAAACCTTTAAACCTAAGCAGCTCTGAGCTCTTGGGGTTCGACAGTTGGTAGGAGGGATCTCGACATTTCGCAAAATCACTTTCCTAGCTGGTTGGAAGACCGACCACAGTCACTGGCTGGACGGTTTCCTTTCTTCTAACAGTGTAAGCAGGGTCTAGTGCCCTATAACCCAGCTCGATGACTGCTTGCTGTCGTGTATTGTACCTTGGTATTTGACCCTATAAGATGACAACGGCGGAACTTCCTCTATTGAGGGTTGTCTTTATTCACGGATCATGTACATCCTCGTGAGCAGAATCTGCCCAGCCTGATTATGGTTTGGACCATCTCACTACCATTCCTCGATATCTCTGCAAAAAATCTCTGTGGATTTCTACAAACTTTCCTCTGGCGTGAATAGGCAACCACTATACAGTCGCTCCCAACAACACTTCTCCTCTTTCCGCCGAAACAGTTATGCCCTTCAGTAGGGTGGTAATCTAGTAATTTCAATCAAAGCCA
>CAXKVI010000001.1:9299588-9303095 GCA_964058755.1 Campiglossa producta | reverse complement strand
GTTTTGCTACAGCGGCATTGTGTTAATCGCCAACATACGCGCACATAGCGCAATTCATTGTTGATAAAATTGCTGTTTCTCCCTTTTTTAAATTTTGGAACATTATTTTTATCTTGATCTGGGACAGCGAAGCATAGTTGTTTCTGCTGCCGTCTAGCAAAATCGTGTTCATTCATCAGTAGCCTGTTTTATCATCTTAATTTTGTTTGTATTTTTTTGAAACACTTTTGCATAACAACTTGCAACTTCTTCGTAATTTTTTTTTTATCTTTTATGCTTTCTGGTTTTTCTGCTTTACTTTACCTCTTTCATTTAATTGCCAATAAATTTTGATGGTGTAATGAATTTGTTAATGTATGATGTTAATCTGAGTTGTTACCAGCACAGGTAGTTGGAAGAATTTTTTAAAATATAAAAAATAAAATTACAACAAACACTTAAGTTAAAAGTAAAAGTAGGTCGCCTCCCCGTTGGTGCACCCTGGGTAACGCTAAATGACCTACATGGCCTACACGGCTAGTTTCTTGTATTGCCGGTTCTACGAGAACGGTACCAGTACTTGTACTGTACCCATCGTGCCGAAACGACCCGGGCCGTTTTCTTATATCGACCCGGCCCAGAGCAATACACTCGGGGTGACCCTGTCTGACATTTTCGCATGGCTACACCTCGCTACAACAACAACAACAACATACCTATAGGTCTCATTCTCCAAGCATTAGCTTAAGGGATGACTCGAGACACGCTGGCGGAACATTCATAGTGTTCTTGAAAACAAAAAAAAAAAAAAAAAAAATACAACAAATTCATTTTCGGCAAAGAGTTCCTAAAAATCGTTGACTATTTCATTGAAATATGCCAAAAAGGATTGGATACCTCAAATATTGTTTCAAAATTCACTTTCACTAATCCCCTTACGTATGCCCGTAATGCACCTGAATACGTTTGAATGTTAGATCTATTATCACGATTCCCATATTGAGTACTCGTCATATTTCTTGGTTCTGCTGTAGGTACATATTAAAAAAACCGTCCATCTGTAATAAGTCCAATTACATAACTTAGGTAATGCTATGGATACACACACGGAGATTATCCCCAATAAATCTTCTTTAATCAGATCCAAATCTTACCCTGCACCATATTCTTACCTACCTCAGCGACATCTAGTTGTCGAAAGTCGGATCTTACAAACCAGCGCGACGCCTATCTGTCAGCTACCCTTAATTTCCTAGTGTTTCTTGGTGTTGTTGTCTATTTATGTACAGAGTGTTGCTAGTGCAAATTTTTTAAAACTGCTCAAATCTTCTTAATTTTTGGGAGTCTATAATGAAGGTTATGCTCAAGTTAACTCCCAAAAGCGCAGTTAATTCGGAATTTGCGCTAATGTATCAACCGTATTATATAGCACTAACAGCAATGGATTTTATGGCAGCAAAATATCCTCACCAAAGAGTAAACAAACAAGCTATTTTTAGCCGCTCAAACGCACGAGTGCACACAAGGATTTTTCGTTTGGAAAACTTTTTTTAAATCTAAATTCTCGGAAATTAATTTTTTTTTAGCTTATCGGTAAAATTCTAATTAAAACTGGAAAAGCATTGGGATCGCCGTAGGTGTTGGGAGTATAATATTTTCGACATTTTGCTGTTGCCAAATAATTTCAGGTGGTTATTTTAAAAAATATAAATAGAGTGAGCGAAGTACTCATTTTGTTTTTAGTTTCATACTCTTTTATAATCTGCAAGCTGTGAGCTTTTCATGAAAATTTAACCGAAAAGCTTTATACCCCAACCTTACAACCACTCTCATTAGCATAAATTAATTTGTAAAGGGTTTTTGTGTTGGCGACTCATCAGCAGTCATTAATGACTTAAGAGCTTTTTGACTTATCATTATCTTCATTATGCATGTAAGTGTGTAATGACCCTGCAGCGAAAGCAACTAGTTGAAAACTACTATACAACTAGTTGGTGCACCAGGCCCAACTAGTCACTGTTCTGTCTTTTTTCCATATAAGCAACTGGTATTTTTTACGTGTTGATGTCCTACGAAATGTCAATTGTCAGATTTCGACCAGAACATACCAGTCATCCACTAGTCATGACATACTAGAATTATACTAGTTGTAAAATACCAGTCCCATACTAGTCCAAAAAGGACTAGTATGAAATATACTAGTCCCATACTAGGCCAAAACGAGCAAACGAAACGAATGAATTTTGTATTTTTGAACTGGTATGATTTCATTTATTTTTATTTTATTTTATTTTTATTTTATTTTATTTTATTTTATTTTATTTTATTTTATTTTATTTTATTTTATTTTATTTTATTTTATTTTATTTTATTTTATTTTATTTTATTTTATTTTATTTTATTTTATTTTATTTTATTTTATTTTATTTTTTTTATTTTATTTTATTTTATTTTATTTTATTTTATTTTATTTTATTTTATTTTATTTTATTTTATTTTATTTTATTTTATTTTATTTTATTTTATTTTATTTTATTTTATTTTATTTTATTTTATTTTATTTTATTTTATTTTATTTTATTTTATTTTATTTTATTTTATTTTATTTTATTTTATTTTATTTTATTTTATTTTATTTTATTTTATTTTATTTTATTTTATTTTATTTTATTTTATTTTATTTTATTTTATTTTATTTTATTTTATTTTATTTTATTTTATTTTATTTTATTTTATTTTATTTTATTTTATTTTACTTTATTTTATTTTATATTATTTTATTTTATTTTATTTTATTTTATTCTCTTTTATTTTTTTATTATTTTTTATTTTTTTTTTTATTTTTTTTGTTATTTTATTTATTTTATTTTATTTTTTATTTAATTTAATTTTTATGTATTTTATTTTATTTTATTTTATTTGATTTCGTTTCATTTCATTTTATTTCATTTTTAATTTTTATTTCATATTTAAAAAATATTAACTCATTGTTCGCATTTTGCATGTAATTACTTTTTAATATTGCTATAAAAATATCGATACCATCGAATGTTAATACACACATATTAATACTATGTCAATATAGTCGTTGGGAATTAAATTCAGCTTAAAATTAAATCTTTCACAAAAATGGTTTTCCATCGATACCACTATTGTAGTTGTATGATTGAGGACGCGTACTGAGATAACCACCTCCACCATCATTTTCGGTTGCTGCTATTGCTAACATATGTGCCACATCCTTCACACCACCACCACCACCACCCACTGGTATATATTTGTGTCGTTTATATGTTGGACTTATTTCGAATATATTGTTGCTGCCACTCAAAGATAAATCCTCCCATCCACCATTGTTGCCTCTGTGATATGGCTTCATTAATGGTAATGGTAAATGCACAATTTCTATGCGTTCCTTCGCTCCGCCATCATAGCCGCCGCCATCACCAGAATTCGTCAGTAGCCATTTAAGTACGAATATGCCCGCTGTGGCCAATGCAATTTTACTCATAACAAATGAGGATGTTG